>JAVJIF010028528.1:0-84686 GCA_038442645.1 Agave tequilana | reverse complement strand
GGATGCAGTGAACCACATGCAGTGAACCACATGAAATCTTCGGTAATGGAGTTGATAAGATGGAAAGCAAACTATAGTATTTAATTGATATTTAAATCATTGCTACATTGGTTGCTATTAGCGTGTTAAATAAATGTCTTTTGCATTCATGCTCATTGGAGGAAGGGGCCGGGGGGGAGCCGGTAGGAGGGGGAAGACTGTATTAATTGTATTATATACGTACATATATAGGAGGAAGGGGCCGGGCGGGAGCCGGTAGGTGGGGGAAGACGGTGTTATTGTATTATATACGTACATATATAAGGAGGAAAGGGGCCGGGCGGGAGCCTGTAGGAGGGGGAAGACGATGTTATTGTTATATGATATTTATACATACACACACGTATATATATAGGAGGAAGGGGTGACAGGAGCGGTAGGAGGGGAAAAGACAGTGTTGTGGTATATATCTTTATAGAAGGAGGAGGGGCCGAGCGGGAGTCGGCACGAGGGAGAAGACGGAGAAACACTTCATGTGTGAATGCTTATGCATATGAATAATGTATAATACGTAATAATTAAATATGACATGTGAATGTTATGAAGTGTAATGTGATATTGTGATATGTGGAGCGTGATAAGATTACATGATATAAAAGTATATTGTTGTGATGCATGTATTATCTGAATGTATAAACTATATATAGATAGTGAGAGCATGATTGGCGCGCCCCCAGCATGATATATGAAATACGCATGTGATACATACTATGAATATATAAGAAAAGTTGATAATAAACTACTCTTGCTGAGCTAATATTTTACTGAATTTATAGACCCTGTAACATGTGGCATAGAATACGGGAAATGTCATAAGCATCAATGACCAAAAGAGTCAGACCATCCTCGAAGATTATGCAGCCCAATTGTTTCATCACATGTTATTAATTTTCTTTTTCTCTTATTCATCTAGATCTGCTCTATTACTCAAAAAATCATATTTATTATTGATTATATTCACCATTCTCTGATTTTCTTCTATCTCTCCTCACTGAGCTGTTGAGCTCACCCCCATTGATTTATAAATAAATTGATGTTATGTTTGAATACGGAGAGGAGTATTCTCAAGCATATGTTTTTTGTTTTCACATATAGGCAATGTCAAGCCGAAATTGTTAGGAGGAGAACAAGTAGGCCATTGTGAGTCAAAATATTATTATGATTACATGGGAGATTGTTAACTTTGATCTACATGTTTGGATTGAGAATAAGTAGACTGATGTTGGCGAAAATTATTGTGGATGGAAATATATTTTGGGCATATCAGTACTTACAAAGGAAGTGCTGCCGAATTTTTAAGTATTTGGAGACAATTATGATAATCTATCAGTTTAAAAGAATGTTATGTTAATTAAGAATCTATAAAATCTGGGACCGTTGCAGTTGGTATAAGAACGCAGGATATAGAATAAGGATAGACTTAGAATAATTATAGTAGAAAGAGGATTGAATTGGTAGGGCTGATTGTTATGATTGATATGCATGGTTATGTTTGTTGTTGTATGTGAATGTTGTTTGATATAATTGGTTTAAGGGGGTAGGAGTTCTTACGTGTATGATTAATCCCGAACCGTGAGATATTTGATCATTGTCTTATGTTCGGATTATGATACCCACACATGTCATAATTCAGATGTACACTGCTAGGGGTGGGCCCTCAGTATGATCTCCCAGTGGTATGGGACACTGGAGTAAGAAAATGATTAAAATATCAAATGAGTCAAGATTAATTTGAATCGTAAGGACATAGTATAGAATTGATAAAGAGATAATGAATCTTGAGGTGAATGATCGAGAAAGATATTTCATTAAAAAAATATTTTACGATATGCAGGAGAAATGTGAAAATTTTATACATACTCAATTCAGGTAGCAAGTTTCGAGGACGAAACTTTTGTAAGGCGGTAGAACTGTAACACCCCATATTATTAACCCCAATATAAATTTTGGGTTATTAAAGACTATATAGAATATGAGGGAAAAAACTTTGATATTGATTAATTGGGTATGTAATTAATTTCAATAATTTTGGAAAATTTGAGTGGTATTCATACATCATAGTTATTGTACACATAATACTTCAATGTATAGATGCACTAGTATTATACATGAAATATATGTATTTATCAAGAAAATACAAACATGAGAAAATTTTATTTTTTTTTTGTTTGTGGAGAGAGTAGGTGTGCATGAGGGGGAGATCAAGGGCCTAAATTTTCTTGATTTTGGAATTGGACATTCGGATGAAATGGGCCATGGTAAACTTGTAATAATTGATGGGATTGGATCTTAAAAGAGTCCAAGAAAAGTTCATCTTCTTCATCCTCTTTCTAGAGGAGATTCCTCCGTGGCAAAACCCAAAGATCCAACCTCCTCTCTATCCTCACTCTCTTTTTCTCTCCCCTACTTTTCCTCTCTCTTCCTCATGGATCTGGATCACGCGCGGAGGCCATGGCCGGCCGGCCATGTGGCAACCGGTCAGAGTTTGGAGGTGGAGGTGAGTGGGTTTACTTTTCTTTTTTCTCATTCCTCAAATCTCATCTCTTGTGATTCATAGATCTTGATCTTCTTAGTTTTTAGTGGACTTTCCTTTGATCTATTATTCTAATTTTTCTTTGAAATTTTATGACTTATTAAAGTACGTAGTGGTCTAATTTTAATCTTGAGATTAATGGGTTAATCTAATTGCATATAATTGATGGGAAGAAATGTTGCATTGTAGGGTATATCATGTAGTGAAGGAGATCTTATCTTAATCCAAGTTTATTTGTTAATTTTAAAATTTAAAGAAATTCTCATGAATATGTAATGATCAAAATATATCATTTAAGGGAGTCTTCAATTTATGTTTCCCTATTTTTCCTTGTAAAAGTTTCTGGACAAAACAATCATTTTGAGTAAAATAGTTGATCTTCCATATAGGTGCAGAAATCTGTTAAACATCATAACCTATAAAATTAGGCTCAATTCACTAGGTTTGGGACTAAATGGTATCACATTATATACCGTTGGAAAGATAATCGAGTATACTTTTCAACAGTTCATACCATGTCCTTATTGGATATCTGTATCTTAAGTTATAACTGAAATATTGCATGTGGTTGAAACTGTCGTACTACAGAACTCATTCACAGCAGATGAGTTTCTGAATATTTGGAGTAGTTTAGTTAAATAAAACTTATCATATAATATGTCAATGGAAAGATAGTGGAGTCTAGTCTCTAATAAATTTTCCTTGTTCCATTTCAATATGTAGAATGAAATTTATTATAAAAATTTCATTGGTTATCCGAAAAGACCGAGCTATAAAAATGTGTTTAAGCAATAAGTTCATGACTGGTGATCACTGCTAAATCAAACTATTTATAGCATGTGATATATTATATAAAAGATATGTAGAGCCATTGTAAGATCCCTAGTTGAAAATACTGTATTTTTATTTTTCTAAAGTATTTATTTTAAATTTACAAATTATTTTTTTTAATCAACTTAATTTATTATTTTCTTTCTTGTGATTATTACTATTATTAAATATGAAAATTATTTTTTAAGATAATGAATGATATTTTATCTTTAAATATTATTACCATTTTTAATTATCGACATTTTTAGTTACTTATTTCTATTAGTTTTATACTTACCATTATTATTATTATTCTATTATGATTATTAATTATTGTAATTACTATTAGTGTATCCTTATTTTTATTGTCGGTGCTTATTAATTATTATTAGTGTTAGTATTATTTTATTTATCTATTCTAATAGTTGTACTATATTGGTTGTGATAGTGATTAATTCTATTATTAATACATTTGATAATTATTTATTTTAATTTAGTGCTGCTATTATTGTTGTCATTATTATTATTAATTTGGATTATTATTATTACTTGGTAATAATTACCATTACTAGTTAAGGCTATTGTTATTATTTATTATTTTTAGTAAGAGTTATTGAATTTATTATTAGTACTATTTTGTATTTATTACTATTATGACTACTACTATTATTATGACTTGAATGTTTATATTTTTAGTAATAGCATTATTTCCTTCCTTGTATCCTTGATCCTATCCATACCCATTTGGATTCTACCCTCAACCCGTTAGCATACCCGCTACCCGCAAACCAATACCCGTTATCCTCTTTTATCTCCATACCTACTAACCTATAGAATCCTAATCTTACCCGTTAGCCAATTCCCAAATTTATATCTATAAACCATTAGTGATTCATGTTCTAATCCGTTAACCTATACTATGATCTTTCTACACCCATTAAATCTATACCCTCAAACCCATAACCCAATACCCTTATATATAATCTATTATCTTTTCCTAATCTAACCCTAACCTAAACCAAAACCCTAATCATAATTTTGTCTCCATCTCCTCCCCAATACACAGCCGCCAACACAAACCCATGTTCTCCTCCTTCCTTGGCCGGATAGCCAACTCGAGCGCCACCAACCTCGGCAAGCCACGCACCCCGTCAGATCTCTTCTCCTTGCCGTACCGATCTCCACTCCGCCGGCCTCCTCCCCAACAGGCCGACAGAAACCCCCCGGTTGGCAGCCGTGTGCCCCCTTCCTCCTTGTGCAAGCCTCTTTATGGCCGAGTTCATCCATTGCCGGAGTTCCTCCCCACACCCGTGAGCACCAGCAGCACCTTCCCCAAGTCTTGGCCGCACTCCTCCTGGCTCCTCCATGGGCGGCAGCAGCCTTCTTGGCCAAGCGCAAGCCTGGCCGTTTTCCCCCCTCTTGTTGTAAACATTGGGTATATATTTATTTATGGTGGTATTTTTAAATAGTGTAGGTGGGTGTGTTGCATTGGTCGCCGCCCAACAATCCACAGCCACCGTGACCTCTCCTCTCTCTCTCTCTCCCTTTGTTATGTTACATGCATAAATGGCTTTGATTAATGGTACTAATATATTATATTAATGAATATAATCTATATGTATTCATGTGGAAGATTTGCATTGTTATTTATAATATGTGCTAATATAGGTACATGATTGTGGTGTGCGGCAACAACAAGGCAAGCGAAATTTCCTCCCTTTTGGCCTTGAAGCATCCTACTCTGAGTCATTTTCGGGCTCTCCGCGGGATGCCGTTGATCGCCGTCGGCGAGCGCGAGCGCACCCCACGCCCTTCACGGCGAGTTGCTCTATCCAACGACACCCTCCACGACCCCCGGACGCCTCCGTCGGAGCCTCCGTCGGTGCGTCGCAAATCACCACATTATTAGGTGAGTTGCTTTCCTTCTCCCACTTCATTTCTCTTCCATTTCATGATTATTATATATTTATGTGTTTTATATAATGTGTAGTAATGTATCTTAACTTATATGCATGGTTACTATTTATTTATGTGGATGGGTGGTCATTTAATTTAATTAAGTATATGTTATTTAATTAAGTACATGCATGTATGTATATATATTATATATATATATATATATATATATATATTATATATATATATATATATATATATATATATATATATATATTAGTAAAATGCATGGGTGGAATTTTAATTAATGAATAGATGTTATAATTAATAGTAGGTATTTATTGATGTGTGCATGAGTGTCTTTACATGTTTAGATGCATGCATGTGTATGCATGATATATGGAATACATGTATGTTGATTAATTAATATTTTAATTAATAATAGGTATTTATTAATTTGGATATTTATGCATGAAATTATTCTTTAATCATTCAGGTGTATATTTAGTGATTAATAGATGGGACTTAATTAAATTGGATATGTTTGCATTAAATTAATTAATGTATAGGTATATTTATTAATTGGACGTGTATGTTTGTGTATGCTTGATTATGTACGTGTATGCGTATATGTTCATATGCACGTTGTGGGTGTTTAGCGTGTATTTATAATTATTTGTATATATTGGTTGCGTACTACAGCATTTTGGATTTATTTGTGAGATCCGGACCAGCGCGCAGGCAGTGAGCGAGCGATAATTCCAGGCCCTTCCGGCGAGCGCGAGATCCCCAGCTTGCAGCAGCCAGGCCTTCCCCAGTACCCTGGCTACCGTCCTACGTAGTCCGACAGCGAAGAGCGGTGCCACGGCGACCGTAACGGCGACTCGCCCGGCGACGACCGATTCCCCAATGTGAGTGTCTCTTCCTCCTTCTCTCTTATTAAGTGATTGCAGCTATTATTTTATATGTTATGTAATTGTCGAGTAGAATACTGAGATTACATGTTTATGTGTGGAGACATCACCGAGCATGAAGGTGGTCGGTCATCTCCCGTTTATTTTACATGTTGGATGTATAGAAATATGATATGCGTGATTCTTGATACATGTTAGAATCCCCATGTATGTCCTATGTATATTTAGAGTATTGTTGTAGACATATCAGGATGTAGCATGAGGGTAATTGAGATGGATATTGGATGGTAATGACTTGATCTAATAGAACTTAGATGCATGTATATGTTGTGATACCGAGTATTGGGATATTATGTTTGATCTTAATAGAAGTGTGAACCCTTGAGGATTTGGGAATCAGATTAAATTGTTAGAGTGAGGAGCTGAGCTTGATTATGGATATATGTTGGAATGACAATTATTATATCAGATTCTTTGATGTATCTTGATACTTGACGATCATGTAACTATTGGAATATGAGTTGGTTGTCATAACTTGGGATTGATCTGGACTTATGTTATTTACATAGAATGATGATCAGTAATTAGACCTGACCTTATTAGTGAGTATTTGAGGACATATCAGATATGACTGGATTAGTTGAGTTGTGATGTAGGTTGATCTTGAGTTAGAGGTTATCCAGAATCTATGTTCCTTATATTGGAGTCTGACTTGTCTAGAGATGAGATTGACGTTGTTGGCATTTGAGATTCATTAGATGATATGTTGTTGATGTTAAGTATCAGTGGTAGCTATTCTATATTGCAGTTGATCGAGGGACATATTGGGTGTGCACTTACCTTACTAAAAGATAATGACGATTGGATTGGTACATGAACTTATTCAGAGTGGACTGAACTTGTGTTATAGATGATATTGGATTTACATTCTTTATGATTAAACCTGATATGCATTAAGATGAGTGATATACTTCATGTAGGGGACCTTCTAGACTTGATATTCTTTTATTGGTGATGACTCATTCAGATATTGATATGGACTTGTTGTGATGTTAGAGACTGGGTTACTCAGTGATATGGACATAATTATTGTGAGAGTGAATTGGCAATATCGGTGATTTTATATATATTCAGAGTTTGATAGCTTTTACTATTTGATCTCTATTATTGGTGACTTGAGGGATCAGTGTCTAGATTGTTACTGTTATTTATGTCCATATTATTGAAAGTTACTGGGAAATGAATGTTTGACCGTAACCACGGTACAGTCCTATTGTTCATCGTCTACACGGCTACTGTTACTGTTACTGTTACTGATATTGTTCACCGTGTATACGATCACTGATTTACTGTTACTGTACTATTATTGTTACTGTCACCATATCATCCCAGTGTTCTAGATAATATGGACATTGACTGATGTAACTGAATTGAATAAATAATAATGTAATGGACAACTTACACCGGGATTGGGGAAATTGATGGAAGAGACAGCGTCTGTATTTTGGGTGGACCTAGGATACAGGTTGCGCAGCCGACTTACGGTTCCACTGCAGGGTTCGGGGGATGACTGACATCCCATATGTTTACTGTTCCACAGTGCTACTGTGAGTTTACTGTTCCACAGTGATACTGTGAGTACTGTTACTGTTACTGACTACCTGGCGGTAGGGCCTGGTTCAGCGCCAGGCATCTGGGCCGTGGTCCCGGGTATGTACGGGACCACCTAAAGCATGGACAAAGTCTCTTCTATTAATTTCAATAACTTAGGACTCTGATTGACACATGTAGTAGGCGTAGTATGGGATGCGCCTATTACAGGTGACAATTGGTGTTCGCTGACATAATTAATAATAAACTGTTATTGAATTGTGACTGACCACAATCATCTAACTGTACATTTATATCACTGTGATAGACATATAACTATAACCATGACTGGATTGTATGCCAACCTAGTGACATGTGATAGATTACACGCCTTGACATTGATTGCATATTTACAGTTGTGCCATTTGCCTGCTACCTGTATTCATGTTTTATCATATGTCTTACTGTTCAGTTATTTATTGTGTTATTTAGTTTTTCTATCTGCAGTTGTTCTTACTATTATATATGCACATGGTTTCTTCTGCACGAGCTGTTTCCCCTTTACACACACACTCATTATGGTCGCGTTCTGACGACCCTGGATTTGCACGTCCAGATATTGGACGGTTGGTTTCCTTTGTGCAGGTGTTCGTTGAGGCCGTATGCTTCGCGAATAGCTGGAGCTTCTTCCTATTCTATTCTGGTACTCTTATCTTTTTAGCTTTCATATTATTTCCTGATTCTTGTCATATCAGTTCAGTTCTTATTCCAGTCATTCTTCTATCTTTGATTCATATGATATCATGCGTGGTTGTTTATATATGGTATTGCAGTAGTCATGATTTATTACGTTTAGATTTATAGCTTGTTTCAGGTTACAATTTAGGCTTAGCGTATATACGTGGGGTATTTTTCTCGCGTATATGCGTCGCCATAACGTCTCCGTATCCTTAGGATCGGGGCGTTACAGAGTGGTATCAGAGCCCAGGTTCGACATAAAGAGAACCTAGTTCCTACCTGTAACCTGAGACAGTTTTGTTGACACTGCAATATACATATACTATTCACATGATAATGTTGACTCCAATTGGAATTGATCGTCTTGCCTTTTGGAATCCATCTTTTGAATCTTTTGATATCCTTAATTCTGACTCTTTTTCTAGAGTAATATGGGTTTCATCTTGATTCCTATCCTCTTTTTGATTCTATTTTCCTAATTACCTTCTGAGTTTGATCACTCCATGTTGAAGCCGGTAGCAGATATCAGAGCGCGCAGCGAAGCGTGGTGGATTTATGATGTGCAGAGAAGCGATGTAAAGCTTGTTTGTCTTCTCCTTTGATTTGGGATTCTTTTACCATTCCCTGCTTTATTTGAATTTCGGGGACGAAATTTTTATAAGGTGGGTAGAATGTAAGATCCCTAGTTGAAAATACTGTATTTTTATTTTCCTAAAGTATTTATTTTAAATTTACAAATTATTTTTTTTAATCAACTTAATTTATTATTTTCTTTCTTGTGATTATTATTACTATTATTAATATGAAAATTATTTTTAAGATAATGAACGATATTTTAGCTTTAAATATTATTACCATTTTTAATTATCGACATTTTTAGTTACTTATTTCTATTAGTTTTATACTTACCATTATTATTATTATTATTCTATTATGATTATTATTTATTGTAATTACTATTAGTGTTATCCTTATTTTTATTGTCGGTGCTTATTAATTATTATTAGTGTTAGTATTATTTTATTTATCTATTCTAATAGTTGTACTATATTGGTTGTGATAGTGATTAATTCTATATTAATACATTTGATAATTATTTATTTTAATTTAGTGCTGCTATTATTGTTGTCATTATTATTATAATTTGGATTATTATTATTACTTGGTAATAATTACCATTACTAGTTAAGGCTATTGTTATTATTTATTATTTTTAGTAAGAGTTATTGAATTTATTATTAGTACTATTTTGTATTTATTACTATTATGACTACTACTATTATTATGACTTGAATGTTTATATTTTAGTAATAGCATTATTTCCTTCCCTGTATCCTTGATCCTATCCATACCCATTTGGATTCTAACCCTCAACCGTTAGCATACCGCTACCCGCAAACCCAATACCCGTTATCCTCTTTTATCTCCATACCTACTAACCTATAGATTCCTAATCTTACCCGTTAGCCCAATCCCAAATTTATATCTATAAACCATTAGTGATTCATGTTCTAATCTGTTAACCTATACTATGATCTTTCTACACCCATTAAATCTATACCCTCAAACCCATAACCCAATACCCTTATATATAATCTATTATCTTTTTCTAATCTAACCCTAACCTAAACCAAAACCCTAATCATAATTTTGTCTCCATCTCCTCCCCAATACACAGCCGCCAACACAAACCCATGTTCTCCTCCTTCCTTGGCCGGATAGCCAACTCGAGCGCCACCAACCTCGGCAAGCCATGCACCCGTCAGATCTCTTCTCCTTGCCGTACCGATCTCACTCCGCCGGCTCCTCCCCAACAGGCCGACAGAAACCCCCCGGTTGGCAGCCGTGTGCCCCCTTCCTCCTTGTGCAAGCCTCTCTATGGCCGAGTTCATCCATTGCGGGAGTTCCTCCCCACACCGTGAGCACCAGCAGCACCTTCCCCAAGTCTTGGCCGCACTCCTCCTGGCTCCTCCATGCGGCAGCAGCCTTCTTGGCCAAGCGCAAGCCTGGCCGTTTTCCCCCTCTTGTTGTAAACATTGGGTATATATTTATTTATGGTGGTATTTTAAAATAGTGTAGGTGGGTGTGTTGCATTGGTCGCCGCCCAACAATCCACAGCCACCGTGAGCTCTCCTCTCTCTCTCTCCCCCTTTGTTATGTTACATGCATAAATGGCTTTGATAATGGTACTAATATATTATATTAATGAATATAATCTATATGTTTCATGTGGGAAGATTTGCATTGTTATTTATAATATGTGCTAATATAGGTACATGATTGTGGTGTGCGGCAACAACAAGGCAAGCGAAATTCCTCCCTTTGGCCTTGAAGCATCCTACTCCGAGTCATTTTGGGGCTCTCCGCGGGATGCCGTTGATCGCCGTCGGCGAGCGCGAGCGCACCCCACGCCCTTCACGGCGAGTTGCTCTATCCAACGACACCCTCCACGACCCCGGACGCCTCCGTCGGAGCCTCCGTCGGTGCGCCGCAAATCACCACATTATTAGGTGAGTTGCTTTCCTTCTCCCACTTCATTTCTCTTCCATTTCATGATTATTATATATTTATGTGTTATATAATGTGTAGTAATGTATCTTAACTTATATGCATGGTTACTATTTATTTATGTGGATGGGTGGTCATTTAATTTAATTAAGTGTATGTTATTAATTAAGTACATGCATGTATGTATGTATGTATATATATATATATATATATATATATATATATAATATATATATATATATATATATATATATATATATTAGTAAAATGCATGGGTGGAATTTAATTAATGAATAGATGTTTATAATTAATAGTAGGTATTTATTGATGTGTGCATGAGTGTCTTTACATGTTTAGATGCATGCATGTGTATGCATGATATATGGAATACATGTATGTTGATTAATTAATATTTTAATAATAATAGGTATTTATTAATTTGGATATTTATGCATGGTATATATTTATGCATGAAATTATTCTTTAATCATTCAGGTGTATATTTAGTGATTAATAGATGGGACTTAATTAAATTGGATATGTTTGCATTAAATTAATTAATGTATAGGTATATTTATTAATTGGACGTGTATGTTTGTGTATGCTTGATTATGTACGTGTATGCGTATATGTTCATATGCACGTGTGGGTTTGAGCGTGTATTTATAATTATTTGTATATATTGGTTGCGTACTACAGCATTTTGGATTTATTTGGTGAGATCCGGACCAGCGCGCAGGCAGTGAGCGAGCGACAATTCCAGGTCCTTCCGGCGAGCGCGAGATTCCCAGCTTGCAGCCAGGCCTTCCCCAGTACCCTGGCTACCGTCCTACGTAGTCCGACAGCGAAGAGCGGTGCCACGGCGACCGTAACGGCGACTCGCCCGGCGACGACCAGATTCCCCAATGTGAGTGTCTCTTCCTCCTTCTCTCTTTTATTAAGTGATTGCAGCTATATTTTATATGTTATGTAATTGTCGAGTAGAATACTGAGATTACATGTTTATGTGTGGAGATCACCGAGCATGAAGGTGGTCGGTCATCTCCCGTTTATTTACATGTTGGATGTATAGAAATATGATATGCGTGATTCTTGATACATGTTAGAATCCCCATGTATGTCCTATGTATATCTAGAGTATTGTTGTAGACATATCAGGATGTAGCATGAGGGTAATTGAGATGGATATTGGATGGTAATGACTTGATCTAATAGAACTTAGATGCATGTATATGTTGTGATACCGAGTATTGGGATATATGTTTGATCTTAATAGAAGTGTGAACCCTTGAGGATTTGGGAATCAGATTAAATTGTTAGAGTGAGGGAGCTGAGCTTGATTATGGATATATGTTGGAATGACAATTATTATATCAGATTCTTTGATGTATCTTGATACTTGACGATCATGTAACTATTGGAATATGAGTTGGTTGTCATAACTTGGGATTGATCTGGACTTATGTTATTACATAGAATGATGATCAGTAATTAGACCTGACCTTATTAGTTGAGTATCTGAGGACATATCAGATATGACTGGATTAGTTGAGTTGTGATGTAGGTTGATCTTGAGTTAGAGGTTATCCAGAATCTATGTTCCTTATATTGGAGTCTGACTTGTCTTGAGATGAGATTGACGTTGTTTGCATTTGAGATTCATTAGATGATATGTTGTTGATGTTAAGTATCAGTGGTAGCTATTCTATATTGCAGTTGATCGAGGACATATTGGGTGTGCACTTACCTTACTAAAAGATAATGACGATTGATTGGTACATGAACTTATTCAGAGTTGGACTGAACTTGTGTTATAGATGATATTGGATTTACATTCTTTATGATTAAACCTGATATGCATTAAGATGAGTTGATATACTTCATGTAGGGGACCTTCTAGACTTGATATTCTTTTATTGGTGATGACTCATTCAGATATTGATATGACTTGTTGTGATGTTAGAGACTGGGTTACTCAGTGATATGGACATAATTATTGTGAGAGTGAATTGGCAATATCGGTGATTTTTATATATTCAGAGTTTGATAGCTTTTACTATTTGATCTCTATTATTGGTGACTTGAGGATCAGTGTCTAGATTGTTACTGTTATTTATGTCCATATTATTGAAAGTTACTGGGAAATGAATGTTTGACCGTAACCACGGTACAGTCCTATTGTTCATCGTCTACACGGCTACTGTTACTGTTACTGTTACTGTTACTGATATTGTTCACCGTGTATACGATCACTGATTTACTGTTACTGTACTATTATTGTTACTGTCACCATATCATCCCAGTGTTCTAGATAATATGGACATTGACTGATGTAACTGAATTGAATAAATAATAATGTAAATGGACAACTTACACCGGGATTGGGGAAATTGATGGAAGAGACAGCGTCTGTATTTTGGGTGACCTAGGATACAGGTGCGCAGCGACTTACGGTTCCACTGCAGGGTTCCGGGGGATGACTGACATCCCATATGTTTACTGTTCCACAGTGCTACTGTGAGTTTACTGTTCCACAGTGATACTGTGAGTACTGTTACTGTTACTGACTACCTGGCGGTAGGGCCTGGTTCAGCGCCAGGCATCTGGGCCGTGGTCCGGGTATGTACGGGACCCACCTAAAGCATGGACAAAGTCTCTTCTATTAATTTCAATAACTTAGGACTCTGATTGACACATGTAGTAGGCGTAGTATGGGATGCGCCTATTACAGGTGGCAATTGGTGTTCGCTGACATAATTAATAATAAACTGTATTGAATTGTGACTGACCACAAATCATCTAACTGTACATTTATATCACTGTGATAGACATATAACTATAACCATGACTGGATTGTATGCCAACCTAGTGACATGTGATAGATTACACGCCTTGACATTGATTGCATATTTACAGTTGTGCCATTTGCCTGCTACCTGTATTCATGTTTTTATCATATGTCTTACTGTTCAGTTATTTATTGTGTTATTTAGTTTTCTATCTGCAGTTGTTCTTACTATTATATATGCACATGGTTTCTTCTGCACGAGCTGTTTCCCCTTTACACACACACTCATTATGGTCGCGTTCTGACGACCCTGGATTGCACGTCCAGATATTGGACGGTTGGTTTCCTTTGTGCAGGTGTTCGTTGAGGCCGTATGCTTCGCGAATAGCTGGAGCTTCTTCCTATTCTATTCTGGTACTCTTATCTTTTTAGCTTTCATATTATTTCCTGATTCTTGTCATATCAGTTCAGTTCTTATTCCAGTCATTCTTCTATCTCTTGATTCATATGATATCATGCGTGGTTGTTTATATGTGGTATTGCAGTAGTCATGATTTATTACGTTTAGATTTATAGCTTGTTTCAGGTTACAATTTAGGCTTAGCGTATATACATGGGGTATTTTCCTCGCGTATATGCGTCGCCATAACGTCTCCGTATCCTTAGGATCGGGGCGTTACAGCCATAAGAGCCCACCTTTAGTGGTTATGTCGCGTCCCGTTTGAATGTATGTGATAGAGGCTTTTTGCCAAAACACTACGAGTAGATTGAAGGATTTTTGCCAGAGTTGAATGGTGATTGTAGAAAAAGTGATTCTTATTGATATAAAAAAGGTCCCATAAACCTTTAATGTGTAGGACTTGAACTTCAAGTTCATAATTTATAAAGTTAAATTGTTCCTTTGATATCTAAAAGAGAAATTTTGATAACACAAAAGTCTCTCAATTAAGCTTAAGCCCTCCTTTTATTAAAATTTTGTATACAAAGAAGATGAGATTGTACTCCAAATGTCTACACCTGTAATGTCTTGATTGATACTCTAAGAAAGTCTAAGAGATAGAAGAGCTGATAAAATCTCATGATCTTATAACAAAAGATTTAATTAAGCTATATCCAAAAGTTTGCAATTAGCAAAATATAGTCATGAAAGTCTCAAAGGATATCTTGACCATGTTAGGAAGAGATATGAGTTTGGTAATGATTATGATGAGTTAGAGTTAAAGATTGTTTGGCATTATTCTTTGATGCCAAGAAGGGTGCTCTCAAGTATTTAATTTTTAAGTTTTATATAAGTAGGCCATTTGTGAGCCGAAATATTATTATGATTGCGCGGGCGATTATTGAGTTGGTTTATATGCTTGATTGATAATAAGTAGGTTGGTATTGATTGAAATTATTGTGATATGAAACGTATATTTGGACATATCAGTATTTACAAAAGAGGTACTGCTAAATTTTCAAGAACATTGGAGATGAGAATGATAATCTGTTATCAATATAGATGCTTATGTAAATTAAGATTATTAGAATTTGGGACCATTACACATTATATATCCTGTTACCGGTATCATGATTATACATGTGATGTTGTTACCCACTGAGTTATCCTAGTGATTTAAGTAATATGCACATTAAATAATCTTGATAAATTAATAACATGACATTAAACAACTTACACTAGGATTGGGGAGATTGATGGAGGAGACAACGTCTGTATTTTGGATGGACCTAGGATATAGGTTGCGCAGCCGAAAGAGGGTTCCACTACAGAGTTCCCGTGGGGTGATTGGCACCCCGTCCTTTTCTTATTCCTATTATACATATTCTGACTACCTAGCGGTAGGGCCTGATTCAATGCCAGGAGTCTAGGTCGTGGTCCCGGGTATGTACGGGACCCACCTAGAGCATGGACAATATCTCCAACCGATCAGTTTTAATAACTTAGGACCCTGATTGACATGTGTGATAGGCGTATAGTAGATGATGTGTCTATTATAGGTGACAATTGGTGTTCGCTGACATAATAATAAAATGTTCATAATGTACCGTAATTGGTTGTCTTTACCTGAACATGTATGTATGTTAGACACCCGATGTTACACCTGACCTGATTGGACATCTGACTCTAGTACTGACTGACTCTACACACCTGATATATAAATTGTGATAGACACCTGATTGAATACCGATTGGACATATACTCTACTGTGTGCTATCCACATTACTGTTTATTTACTTTATTCATGCCATTTCTTATTCTTGTATATATATTTTCTTTATCTGCTCACATATTATATGTAAATGCACTTTCCAGTTTATTTTTATACATTCACTAGGAGTTCTGACTTTCTGAATTTGCATATCCAGATCTATGGCTATTTATTGCTAATCAGGTATTTGGAGAGGATTACATGAGTTACGAGGAGCTGGTGTCTCTCTTTTCTTGATTATAGGTATTCTTGTTTTTTGTTCATGTTATTTCCTGATTCCATCTATATCGCGCCCAATTGCCATTTCTTTCCTTTATTCATCTGTTATCATTTTGTTGGATATTTATATGTGACATTGCAGTGATATTGATTTACTATAGTATTTATAGCTTCTTCGGGTCACTTTAGGCTTAACATATATGTATGGGGTATTTTCCTCGTGGATATACGTCACGACTCTCGTCGCAACTTCGTTTTCACGTATTTTGGAAAACGGGGCATGACAATACCCTTCTAATTTTATGAGACCTATAGTCACAATTTATTCAATATGATAAAAATATCCTTTGCATATATGCCCCTTGCAAAATGACTTCTTCCATACTCCATAATTTTTCATATTAATAAAAAAAATTATACATAAAAAATAATAATCAATGATATACTAATTTGGGGAGACTACCAATAGGGACCCTAACATAACAACCAATTCCTCTTTGTTGCTGCATCCCTTACTGAAAAACACAATACTTTTGCACTTGTTGATAGTGAGGCCTGTAAATAACTGAAGTTGCTGCCACAGATCATTCAGACCTGTTACAGATTTTGCATCTCCTTTAGAGTAGATTAGCATGTCATTTGCAAACAGAATATGGGAAACAAGAAATAATAATATATTAATTTTTATTATTTCTATGGATTTAATACAAAAATTATCTACTTTCCAAAAAAAAATATATATTTTTATCGAGAAGGGTCTAAGTATTTTAGAAGGAAAATAAAAAAAAAAATCTATTGAGAAGACTATCATTTATCAAAATATAAATACTTTAATAAATGATATATTAAGGGAGAATATGATAAGAGATATGCAAGTTTGCTAGTACAAATATATTTTTTAAGCAGAAAATGCCAAATAATTAGATGCATAAATCTTATTTATTCCTTAAACTTTTGAGGATAAATATGCAAATTTTTAACCTGCAAGTGTATATATCAAGGGCCCTTTTCATATTGAGAAATTTTGTACATGTAGGAGTGTAACAACAAATTCTTTAAATTTAGAATGGTTTTACATGAAAACAGTGTTTTTAAAGGGAAATAAGCAAAATGTTAAGTTTTCGGGGAAATATATGCAAGAAAAAACCATATATACTATAGATTCCAAGTGGTTTGCATGTCAAACATTTGTCCAAAAAAAAGGCTAAATTGCATTAAATACATCAAATTTTTACCAATGTTGCACACATATACCTTATTATTTTTTCCCCTGCACTTACATATCCTTATTGTTTTCAAAATTTAACACTTTGCTACCCTCTATTATTATTTGTCCCAAGTTCGCACAAGATATTCGCATTTGGACAATTTACCATAAGCCTATCCTAACTTATAGTTACTTATTTTACCTTTCATTTTCACCTTTTTCTTTGTAATAGCAATTTAACACAAAAAATGTGTAATAGTTCCTCCTTTTTGTAGGTATCATGTATATATCACTCAAAAATATTTTTAGAAGCAACAATTTACCTTCTTTTTTATTGGCATATTAATTGATATATTCTTCTCCAACAATATTATTATTCTAAGAAGGATAGTTAGTCACTTCATATTAGATAATTGATTTTAATAATAGCAAAATTGAAAGTAGTTCAAAGATACTGCAATCAAATATCATGTTTTCCACAATCTATACAATTTGAGTGCTCAATATAATAGAAGACTAACTATAGAATTACTAAGACAAGCTAGAAAACAAAGAAAATGAAAAAATATTAAGACATCTAAAATTTATCATAATTATTATTAATCGAGATTTCAAGACAAACATCACCGAAAGCTAAACTATAAGACAAATTGACAAGATACTACCAAACATCTCCAACAAATATCATTAAGTTGGATTTTTCATTTCAACCAAAACACCACAAATTCAATATTACAATCTTTAACATTGAACTACCAAGTTTTATCAAGTTAACATCAGTTTTATGAAAACTAACACAAGTTTAATATTAGCATTGAACTTCACATATAAAAAACATAGTCTGAAATTAACTATTTGAATATAAACTTGTAATTGTTCATTCTGGATGAAAGAGTTGAGATGAGTTGTCACATGTCAATTTCTTTAAATCTTTAACTCCGGACCTGGAGAGATCGACGTGGGTTGTGATGTACCAGAGGCTTGTAAAATCTAACTTTGAATATTGAAGTAAATTGCTTGGTCTTATGGACATATTGCTTCAAATACCTATATAAAATGAAAGTTAGAAAAAGAAATGTCACATATATTATTGCTCAATTGATAGGAAAAATTTTACAATAGTACTTATCACTCCATTAGCTTCCATAACTAAGAAAAATAGACTTTAGTTGAGATTTACTAAATTGGCTATAACCATATGGCTTGATGATTAGGTAACTAAAAGATAACTAAAGTTTAAATATTATAAAGGTGCTAAGAAATAATTAAAACATGTGATATGGTAGGGGATTTAGAGTTTTAATATTTTTCTCTTTTCTTTTCCAGTGAGAGAGGGTACAGTGCAGATGAAGCAAAAAAATTCGACAAAATAATTGCAAGGACAAGTTTTTTTTTTTCATTCTAAGGGCATTCTCATCTTCAACTTTATTATTTAATTATGTACGAGGTTGAGTGAAAAAAAATAAAGAATACGATATTAAGTGCAGGTAAAAAACAATAGGGTATGTATGTACAATATTGATAAACTTTGAGGTATTTTGGTATAATTTAGCCAAAAAAATGTATTTTGAAGTCACCTTAAGAAAACTAGATTTAGGCTTGAGATGTGGCACCTACTTAAAAAATATTAGTTCATACTGATTATGGTGATAACATCACAAGAAATGAGTTGGTTCCTATAGAAATATGATGGGGGCTCATTTTGAAATCAATGGCCCTTCCCTCTACTTTCAACACCCAAAACAAACAAGAATTGTTTGGATTTGAGATTCTTTGTCAGAATTTCTAAAGGGCATGTTTAGCAAGGAAAAGAGCCCAGGGAAATCTGATAGCAGTCAGATTTTTGAAGAAAAATTGAGCCTGACAGCAACCCCGAAAGAAAAGGGCTCAGGGAATTTTCATCACAGCCCTGTTTAGAGCCCCAGAAAAATTAGCCCAAGAAAAGCAAAATGGGCTTATTTATGCCAAAAAATCACTCCTGGTAAAGTTATCCCCTAAAAATAATGAATTGCAGCAACCGCTGGGAAGCAAGGAGCAGCATTTCCTACGGCTAGTATTTTTCAACTAGAGAATGGAGCTGCTCAAGTATTAAAAGTAGAACAACCCATGGCAACATACCAACAAGTAGTATCAGCTCCAAAAAAACAATCAAATATCAACAGCCCCCAACAACAGGCAGGAAAACAGCCCAAGAAAGCAAAAAATCAAATATTATCAGCCAATAAACAACTGAAAATAGCAACAGCTATCAACAACAGGCAGACAAACAGCCTAGAAAGGCACACAAACAGCAATAAAAGGCCTATTTATTTCCAGAATGAATAAAGTTTCAAGCATACAGTAAGGAAACAAGATTTTGGAGGAAGGAGAGAGAAGTACCTACAACCATACATTGTAGAAACGAAAGAAGCTACTGTAGAATTCCAATACCATTAAAACAATGCACAATAGGTAAGAATAAAAGAATGTATTTTTGGGATTGTGACAAATTCACTAACAGGAAATGTAACTATTTTCAGTGGAGACCTGAGCCAAAAGAGAATTCAACAAACCAACAACATATATAGGCACAAAAAATCATCAAAACATTGGAATTACTCGTCAACTTATGTAATGCTCGGATATTCTTTACCATGGATTAGTGTTCTAATTTTTTTATTTTTAATTCATGATATTATAATTAATGTGGTGATCCTTGGGATTATAATCTTGATATGATTAATTGAGATAACTAATTAATAATCCCTAACTTAATTATATGCAAGAGAGGATATGTATACTTAGTGGGTGAGTTTTGTGTATATATATATATGTATATGTACTTATGTGTGTGTGTTGTGTGTGTACGTGTGTGTGTGTAGGGAAAAGTGTTGGCCCAAAGGCCCATCACTCTAGTTTTGATGATGATCAACTCATGTAATTATTGTACTAATGATCGTGTGTATTTAGTCTCAGATTTGTGATCAAGATCTTAGTAGATGCGTAGCTTCAACAAAGGATTAAAGTCAAGTTTTGAAGCTAGCACGATTTGATTCAAGAGCTTGTGCATCAAGACCACATCAAGTACTCAAGAGGAGTCTAGCTCGTTGGATCAAGTTTGGACCAAGTCAAGAAGATGAGAAGACTTCAAGTGAAGACTTCAAGATCAAGACTTGAGTCTAGGTTTGTTTTTATAAGATTTTATTTTTAGATTAAAATGTAAAGGATAGAATAGTTGGTGGATTGCTCAAGTATACCATATACACACACACTCTTGATTAGTAGATGAGTTTTCATAAAAGAATTTTATTTTGGAAAAATACAAAAGAGTTTTCTTTTTGAAAAATACCGGTTTGATTTTTGGACTTCATATATACATGTGTTTTTAACAAAACCGTTTTAGAGTTAAATGTCAAAAATATAGATATTTCACCATGTATGTGTAGTGGATCATATCCATACACTCTATGCTTTAAAAGTATTTAAAATATCTTGTTTTTGTATTTGGATAAGTTTTAGAAAAACCAATTTGAAAAAATACGGTTTTCGTTTTTAGCCAAAATTTCTAAGTTACAAAAATAGTTCAAATTGTTTGTAACATGTCTTGATTTTGCTTAAACATGTTTGATTATCAAAATATAATATTGAACTTATTTTTGTAGATTTTTGGTGAATTTATGGGATTTTATTTAAGCTAAAAAGTCAACATTTTAAATCCCTTAACTGTCCTGACCTGGCTTCTGTCGGTCGACCGGACCGGTCGACCGAGCTTGAAGTCGGTCGACCGAGCTTGAAGTCGGTCGAACGTGCACAGAATGTGCAGTCATGTCTGCTGGAGGGCCGGTCGACCGACCCGGTCGACCGCAGAGAGCTTCTGCTCTTTGGAAAGCCCCGGTCGACCGGGCCGGTCGACCGACAGAGAACTCTGTTCTCTGTTCCAGGCAGCGGTCGACCGGGCCGGTCGACCGAGGCTCCAACGGTCAGAATTCTGACCGTTGGCGGTCGACCGGGCCGGTCCACCGTCAGCCGCCAGGGCTGAAAAATGCCCCAACGGCTAGTTTTCTCTAGCCTATATATAAAGAGGGTTTTGGGGCTGTTTTCTACAAGATTTTCAAGTGGGTTTTGAACCAGTTTTTCTAACTCTATTAGGTGTTTATCTCCACTTGTTTAAGAGCCAAAATTGCCATATCAAAAGGAGAGATTTTTAAGAGTGTATTAAAAAGTGATTTCTTGTGTTTTCCTCCACACATTCCATCCTAGTTTTCTCACACAACACTTGAGCTATCCATTGCTATATCTACCTATAGGGATATTTGTTATGAGAGGATTTTAGGTGATCAAAGTGTTGTGATCACCAAAGTTCCATCTTTGTACTTTGAGGAGGCGGACGTGTGTGTTCGCGTTGTTTCGGGTTCTAGTGAGAACTGGGTGTTTGAGGTGCGGCCTCGGCGAGCTAGTGAGCTTGCGGTGTGTTCTTGCGGGAACAAGAGAGGGACTAGAGAGTCCAAAAAGCTTATAGGTGTTGCGGCACCAAGTGATCCGGTGAGATCGATTTTAGTGGAAATCCTTCATAGTGTTTTGAAGGCGGGGACGTAGAGCAAGTGTGCTCAAACCTCGAAACAAATCTCCCGTGTTTGCGATTGCTCTTTCTCTATCTCTTCTTGTCTTTATATCTTGCATGCTTATATTATCTTTATCTTTATATGCATGATATATTGTGTGCTTAATTGTTATATGCTTGGGGATTGTTTGCTAACACTTGTATTTAACCAAGAGAGCCAACGCGACACCTCAACTCTTATTTAGAGGAATCTTGAGGAGTTAGTCCAGAGCCCTTCACGGGGAATCCGGCTACACTCTTGTGTTATACGTGGTGTTTAGTTTAAGAAGTTTTAATTTGTATAATAGTTTTTAATTCCGCATTATTTGACCATTAGATTTGCCATCACCTATTCACCCCCCTCTAAGTGATTACAAGTGGTATCGAGCCAAGTGCTCTTGATTTGGGTCTAACAACCTAGAGTTAAAGATCCTCATTTTATAGCTAATCACAATATTTGTACACACACCATGGATTTCATGTCACCTCCCACTTTTGACATTCTTAACATCCAAACTTGGAAGGTTAAGATGTCTTTATACCTCAAAGCCCTAGGCATTCATGTTTATTTTGCTACTACTAGAGATTCCTACTGTTTAAATGGCAAAAATATTGAGGCTAATGCAATGACCATTCATGCTTTAAAGTCAACCCTAAATGATGAATATTTATCTAGAGTTTCTAACATTGACTCGGCTTTTGTAGTATGAAACACCATCATCTCCCTTGACGAAAAAGAACAATATTATGCGGGAAGCGACTCAGATGTTGGAAGTGACGCTTCCAACGTGTGCTACATGGTCCAAGGGGATAACCCCCTTGAGGTAACTACCGAATCCGAGGTAGAAGAAGATGTTGACATGTCTTATGATGAGTTTACTTCATTTTGTCAACAACTACTTGAAAAATATGACATGCTTAAGAAAGATAACAAGAAAATGAAAAAGAAAATTGATTGCATGTCAAAAGAGAAGGATTCTTTCAAACTAGATTTGAAAATATTTCAAAAGAAAATGAGTCTTTTAAAAATAAAATTGCATGCTTTGAATAGAAAATGAAAATTTGAAAAATGAGAATGTTTCCTTGCTTTCTAATTAAATGATCTTTGTGAAGGAAAACACTATTTTGAAAAATAAAGTTGTTTTGATAGAAAAACAAAAAGAAGTTGCTTTACATGAAAACACTTCTTTAAAAAAAAAATTGTTGAAAAAGAAAAAGTTAATGTTTCTAAAAAGAAAAAGAATAATGATTCTCAATCTCACCATGCTTTACATGCCACTATTAATCAAAATAAGATTAAATTTTTGAAAAATAAAATTGATTGTTTAAGCTTAACTTTGAGCAAATGTGCTTTTAACCATTCTAGATTGGAGACCTTGTTTTCAAAGAAACAAGCTCCACATATTCATACACATCACCCACATCATGCATATGCACATTTTGCACACCACGATCACACTCATACACATATGCATCTTAGAGTGTACAAATGTATACATTGTGGCCGCAAAGGCCATTTAGCAAAGTTTTGTTATGATAAGATAAATGCTATTAATTTTGCAAATAAAAAGGTTTGGGTTCCTTATAATGCTAACCCTCAAGGACCCAAAAGAAAATGGGTACCAAAATCTCCACCTTTTGTTTTTGATGTAGGTGAGGGCTCTCACAAAACGTGAGAGGGATGGTGCCTTGGTGGTGGATGCATGGACTTGATGGACATATATTTGATGCACCGCTATCAAGGAAGTTCGGTGGGACAACCAACATGTTTTAGAGAATTAGAGCATAGTTCTTTGGTTTGGTAACTTCTCTAAAAACTCCTACTTTATTTACATACATTTATGATTGATGATCTTTAGCATGTTTTAGTATTTGTTAAAATGTTCATGTTTTATGTTTTGTGCTTCATGTGGTAAATGCTTGTTTAAATGTAGTTTTATCAAAACTTGGATATATACATGTACTAATAGTGAACAACAAATTGATTCATATATGTTTGCACTTCATTGTTCATTTGTATTCACTATATGCACATGTATAGCTTAGTTTTGATGATTCTCTCATTTACACTTGTTTTGTCAATTTTCATGTTTTACTTCATGTATATGTATTTTGTATTCAAATCTAATAAATATACATGTATACACCATGAGTCATTTGCCTTCATGCAATTTACATTATGGACTCTTTTATTTTTGGGATATGTATGCATATTGTTAGGATTGGATAAATCATACATATACCTAGAAGTTTGTTTTTATGATTTTCATCTTTATATAAAAAATGAATTTTCATGATTTGTTTTGATAAAAATAAGATTCATGTTTGTTTTGAGCTTCATTGATTATTTTCATGAAAAATACTAATTACATAATTTTTGTACACTCACACTTTATTTGTTTATTCATGATTATGTTTCATGATCATTTTGAGCTTTATGGACCTTGAGTGTCGAATTTTGTGTATTTAGTATGTTTCATGATAGACATATGATTTAGTTTCATGTTTTTGAAGGATCTTTAAATAGTTTATCAAAAATTATTTTTAACTAGTTATTGTTCTTTATTTGGTAGTAATTTTCAATGCTAAAATATTTTCAAAATTATATTTGAAAACCCCTACCAACACCGTTATGGGTGGACGGATAGGCGATTATGCCTTGCAAACCTTATTGAAAATTCTTTACCTTGTGCATAAAGAGTGGTAGGTTATGAGTTATATACTTGATCTCAATTGATATTTTTTATATATACTCATATTTTGTTTTTTATATATGTATGCTTCATAATTTTCATAATATCAATTTCTATTGGTATTTTCATTCTCATACATATATATGATTTGTTTGTGCTTGAGTTAAAATCGATTTACATATTTTAAGCACAAAGTATGTTTATACTAAGCTTGATTCAAATCCTTATTTTCAATTGGTTTTTCAATTGATATTTTAATAAGCTTATGCATTATTTTAAAATTGGTATTTTTATTGATATCAAAATAATTTTCAATTGGTATCAATATGATTCTATTTTGATTAAAATTCAAAATTTGTAATGGTTATTTACAATTGGTATTTAAAATTTGATTGATTTACAAGTGGTACCTTTAAAAATTTTTGTTTATATGATATCTTAAAATTTGATTACAAGTGATATCTCAAAATTTGTTTTATTGAGGAAAATTCAAAATTTTGTTTTAATATGAAATTTTGAAAATTAAAAATGTTTTGATTTATATTGCCTATATGCAAGGGGAGCTTAACATCTCTTCTACATATAGATTCATGTTGAGTGTATTTTATATTGAGGAGCTTGACAACTCTTCTTTATGCGGTACACGTGTGTAGGGGGAGCTTCACATCTCCTCTTATGCATTACATATTATGCGTTATGTGAATTAGGGCTTGTCATCCCTCTTTCATGTAATGTATATATGTAGGGAAGTTAACTTAGCGTCTTCCTCTTCATGAATGTATATCACATATATCTCTTTATTGGTTGATTTGATTTCACCTTTTTGTTGATTTTTGGTTTTTGACAAAAAGGGGAGAACATTGTTTTGTTTTTACTTTAACCCCTTAGTTGATGATTGACAAAAAGGGGGAGAAGTATTTGGTATATATGCATGTTTTTCTTGCTTTATTCATAAAGGGGGAGAAGGATTTATGCTTATGCATATATGTTTTGTATTGCAAATAGGAGAAAAAGAATTTGATGAGTTTCATATTTGATTAGCATGTTTCATCTCCTTGTATTTGCATACATGTTTATGAGTTTTCATTGCATATTTATTTGTTTATTGTTATGCATGAGTTAAGGGGGAGCTTCCTTGAAGCTTTACTTTAATCCATACATATATAACTCCATGAGTTTTGTCATCATCAAAAAGGGGGAGATTGTTGGCCCAAAGGCCCATCACTCTAGTTTTGATGATGATCAACTCATGTAGTTATTATACTAATGATCTTGTGTTTATTTAGTCTCAAATTTGTGATCAAAATCTTAGTAGGTGCGTAGCTTCAACAAAGGATTTAAAGTCAAGTTTTAGAGCTAGCACGGTTTGATTCAAGAGCTTGTGCATCAAGATCACATCAAGTACTCGAGAGGAGTCTAGCTCGTTGGATCAAGTTTGGACCAAGTCAAGAAGATGAGAAGACTTCAAGTGAAGACTTCAAGATCAAGACTTGAGTCTAGGTTTGTTTTTATAAGATTTTGTTTTTAGATTAAAATGTAAAGGATAGAATAGTTGGTGGATTGCTCAAGTATACCATACACATACACACTCTTGATTTAGATGAGTTTTCATAAAAGAATTTTATTTTGAAAAAATACAAAAGAGTTTTCTTTTTGAAAAATACCGGTTTGATTTTGGACTCATATATACATGTGTTTTTAACCAAAACCGTTTTAGAGTTAAATGTCAAAAATATAGATATTTCACCATGTATGTGTAGTGGATCATATCCATACACTCTATGCTTTAAAAGTGTTTAAAATTTCTTATTTTGTATTTGGATAAGGTTTGAAAAAACCAATTGGGAAAAATACGGTTTTCATTTTTAGCTAAAATTTCTAAGTTACAAAAATAGTTCAAATTGTTTGTAACATGTCTTGATTTTACTCAAACATGTTTAATTATCAAAGTATAATATTGAACCTATTTTTGTAAATTTTTGGTGAATTTATGGCTTTTATTTAAGCTAAAAAGTCAACATTTTAAATCCCTTAACTGTCCTGACCTGGCTTCTGTCGGTCGACCGGACCGGTCGACCGAGCTTGAAGTCGGTCGACCGAGTCGGTCGACCGACGTGCACAGAATGTGCACGCCATGTCTGCTGGAGGGCCGGTCGACCGACCCGGTCGACCGCAGAGAGCTTCTGCTCTCTGGAAAGCCCCGGTTGACCGGGCCGGTCGACCGACAGAGAACTCTGTTCTCTGTTCCAGGCAGCGGTTGACCGAGCCGGTCGACCGAGGCTCCAACGGTCAGAATTTTGACCGTTGGCGGTCGACCGGGCCGGTCGACCGTCAGCCGCCAGGGCTGAAAAATGCCCCAACGGCTAGTTTTCTCTAACCCTATATAAAGAGGGGTTTTGGGGCTGTTTTCTACAAGATTTTCAATGGGTTTTGAACCAGTTTTTTCAACTCTATTAGGTGTTTATCTCCACTTGTTTAAGATCCAAAATTGCCATATCAAAAGGAGAGATTTTCAAGAGTGTATTGAAAAGTGATTTCTTGTGTTTTTCCTCCACACATTCCATCCTAGTTTTCTCACACAACACTTGAGCTATCCATTACTATATATACCTATAGGGATATTTATTGTGAGAGGATTTTAGGTGATCAAAGTGTTGTGATCACCAAAGTTCCATCTTTGTACTTTGAGGAGGCGGACGTGTGTGTTCGCGTTGTTTCGGGTTCTAGTGAGAACTCGGTGTTTGAGGTGCGGCCTCGGCGAGCTAGTGGGCTTGCGGTGTGTTCTTGCGGGAACAAGAGAGGGACTAGAGAGTCCAAAGAGCTTGTAGGTGTTGCGGCACCAAGTGATCCGGTGGGATCGATTTTAGTGAAAATCCTTCATAGTGTTGAAGGTGGGGACGTAGTGCAAGTGTGCTCGAACCTCGAAACAAATCTCCCGTGTTTGCGATTGCTCTTTCTCTATCTCTTCTTGTCTTTATATCTTGCATGCTTATATTGTCTTTATCTTTATATGCTTGATATATTGTGTGCTTTATTGTTATATGCTTGGGGATTGTTTGCTAACACTTGTATTTAACCAAGAGCCAACGCAGCACCTCAACTCTTATTTAGAGGAATCTTGAGGAGTTAGTTCAGAGCCCTTCACGGGGAATCCGGCTACACTCTATTGTTATACGTGGTGTTTAGTTTAAGAAATTTTAATTTGCATAATAGTTTTTAATTCCGCATTATTTGACCATTAGATTAGGCATCACCTATTCACCCTCCCTCTAGGTGATTACAAAAAGTGTTCCTAATAGGTCTCCTTAGATTGTAATCTAAGGAGACAGCTAACATCCCGATTTTTTTTCACGATCTTATCGCACATTATCATATTCATGTCATAAGATGTACGCATATAAAAAATCACGTGATTTGAAGTTTGTTTACTCTGTATTCTTTAGGTTCAAACATTAACAGTTTTTAAATAGTAGAACAAAATGGAACAACTAGATCGATGAGTAAACGAACTTCAAATCACGTGATTTTTTATATGCGTACATCTTATAACATGAATATGATAATGTGCGGTTGGATCGTGAAAATAAAATCGGGATGTAAGCGTTTTAAGCCGTCTCCTTAGATTGTAATCTAAGGAGACCTACTTGGAGCACTTGACCCATATATAATATATATATATATATATATATATATATATATATATATATATATATATATATATATATATATATATATATATAATATGATTTGGACTATAAAATAAACATTTACTTTTGGGTCCAACTCTAAACGGTTCAAATCCCATGCTCTGGCATCCAAATGCAAGATTCACTCTGTTGAAGTTGATCTACATCATCTGAAGTCTCTAAAATAAAAAATCATGTTATTTGGATGCTTTTTGCTTATCCATCAAGTGGGCGCAAAATGGACAGCCAAAAAATAGTATTTTACTTAGATCTACACCTTTAGATATACAAATCCTTGATCCAACCATTTCATCATGATTTAAATATTAAAAACCATCACAAATCAATTTTTTGTCAAATATTATACATTATTAAACTAAATAACTCACTACTTTCGGCTATCCGTTTTGCACCCACTTGATGGATAAGCAAAAAGTATTCAAATGATATGATTTTTTGATTTTTAGAGACTTCAAGTAATGTAGATCAACTTCAATAGAGTAGATCTTGTATTTGGATGCTTGCATAAGATTTGAACTGTTTAGAGTTGGACCCAAAATAAACGTTTATTTTGTAGTCTCTCTCTCTCTCTCTATATATATATATATATATATATATATATATATATATATATATATATATATATATATATATATATATATATATATATATATAATATATATATATATATATATATATATATATGCACACGCACCCCCTATGCATGGTTGTATACAACAATTGTATACAAGTATTTATACTCTATCATGTATTATACTCTACTACCATTCAAATTAATAACCTTGTGGCAAAGGTTAGTAGAGAAATGAAGTGGCTTGGTCAAGGGTGTGGTGGTGAAGCGTGGGATAACATGGGAACTAGGGTTTGCTTGGTAGCTTCATGAGAAAATTGTTTACAATATAAGGTGAGAAAGAGAGAAAAATCCCTCATTCACACTATCTCTCTCTCTCTCTTGATCTTCTTCTTCCCCACCCTCTCTTTCTCTCTTGCTCCCTCCCTCCCCCCTGTCTCTCTTACTCCCTTCTTGCTTATGGCAGCGGGCAGCAGGCCGGCGACAGTCGGCGGTCATCGGAGGGAGGGCGGTAGCTTGAAGGGAGGACGCGTCTAGGAGGAGGTCGGCCAAGGCTCAAGCTCGCGCCGGAATTCATCGGCAACGAGCAGTGCACGTGCCTAAGAGATTTTGTGTTAGATTTTATTTAATATCAAGGTGAATTCAGTTACGGCCCAACTAAAGAATTTAATTAAAAAAATTATATAGTAGATGCTGATTGAGTATATATATTCTTGAATAGGGGTATATTCAGAGAATTGAATGGTTGAACAAACTCCGGTGATCATAGAAATCGGTAACATACCTCCAATTTATGAAACTTATATATAGTAAGATGAGAACTTAAAAGTGATGAATAGTATCATACATGAAAAATTATGAACCTTAATTAAGATGGTTTTAGGAACATAAGTTAGTAGTTAGATTAACTATATTAATCTTAATCAAGTGGTGATGGTTTATAAAACTGATAATATTGTAACTTAGTTTACAACTTGATTTATCTATACATGTATATGTGAAATTGTTTATAAACTATAATATATACCGAACTTGTGAAATTGATGAACCATAATCGGAAACAAGTATGTGGATATTCGATCATAATCGGGTACCAATATTAATAAATTATAACTTGTTCACCGAGCATGTGATTAAAGTAATGATACTTTCCCCAATAAATTAAACTTCATAATATATAAAGTTGAAAACATATGAATATGATTGTGTGGAATACATTGTCATGTATGTGAGTGAATTGTACCATAAGAACTCTAAAAAAATTATTCGATAATTAAGCAAACGCATGACAAGTACCAATTGTAATTATTGCCCGATTTCTATGAATGTGAGAGTGTATGTGATTTTTGTATATACATGTTTGTATGTATTTGTATAAGGAGGAAGGGACTGGCAAGAGCCGGTGGTGGGGGAAGATGAGGTACTTTGTATGTTATATATATGTTGACATGTGAATATATGTTGAAGGAAGGGGTCGGGTGAGAGCCGACGGAGGGGAAAGATGGAGAATTATGCTTTATATATATATATATATATATATATATATATATATATATATATATATATATATATATATATATATATATATATATATATATATATATATATATATATATATATATATATATTGTTACATGTGAATACATGTTGGAGGAAGGGGCCGTGTGAGCGCCGATGGTAGGGAAAACAAAGTTTTATTTTATTTATTATATTAGGAGGAATGGTCGGGCGGGAGCCGGTGGCAGGGGAAGACGATGAAAATTCAATTAATGAATTTGATTGAGGAATGTCTGACTTTTAATTGTGATAAAGATTATTGGGTGTGTGATCGATGAACGTATGTTGTGATTATAGAGTCATATGAGCTTAATGTTGTGATGTATGAATCATTTTTATATATAAATGTTGTGTGTTATATGAGCATGATATGTAATCGGTTTCACTAACTATGAATATGATGAGATACGAAATTATATCTTGTAATTGAGTCACTATGTTCTAAAAAAGATATAAGAAGACTGAGTAAGAGGTTAAGAGTTAAAACTGATAGAGAATTAATTGACCTATATAATTAAGAACAAAGTTCAGAGATTTAAAGCTATAAGTTAATTAAGCATGCATTCATGTAGGGTTAAATTGGAGTTTTACTTTACTCATTAAGCTATCAAGCTTACTTCATTGTTACTAACCCCTTTTACTTGTTATGGCAATGGTAAGAGTCTAACTTGAGGTCTTACGAGCAGAAATGAGGATTCGGATAGTATTTAATTGAGCACTCATATTTTATCTATTAAATTGTCTCTTCTGTATAAGTATGACAATACTTTGTTTTGGTGTATATATATGTAGACGGCTGATAGTGGTATAAGTAGAGTGTGTGTGTGTGTGTGTGTATCAGTTCGATACTTGGGTTTTTTTGAACTATATATGAATGATGATCTTTTGGTGGTGATATAAGTTTTAAATTATCTGATTTTTATGATTAAGTGATGTATTTTCTAGAATTGATGAGTAGGATAGTATTGGCCTAAATTAGATATGTTGTATCAGGGTAGACTCCATATTATAGAAAAATACTACCTAAATTATCAGTGATTATCAGATCAATTTAGTGTAACAATTAATGATTATGATAATTCAGTGATTAAAAACTGTACTGTTATAGTTGGTAGAGCTTAGGTTTAGGAAAAAGAAATAGACCTAGATTTAAGGAATATGATTGGTTGTTAAAGTACATGTGTGCACTGTTGTATAAATGTGTGATTGTATATAGGTAGTTTTAAAGGGCTAGTAGGTTCTTACGCGTATGATTAATCATGAAATATATGATATTCAATCATTCCCTTACATTTGAATTAGGATATCAGCATATCTTATTTCGGATGAGTTCAGATGAGGATGTGGGCCCTCAATATGCACTACCACTGGATGGAACGCTGGGATAAAGAAGTGTTTGAAATATCAGGCGAGTCATGATTAACCCAGAACGTAAAAATACTATTAAGAATTTAAAAGCAGATGGATGAATCATTGAGAAAAGGAATGAAAGACAATTATTATTCTAAGAGAATTATAAATTTATAACATGTATTTTTGTAGAAGTTTTATCTAGACATATTTAACTTTTGGTTATCGAATGAGTAGAGTTTGATATATTTTTCTCTTATTCTTGTCCAAATCAGAGACATAGACATACCAGAGCCACTATCTAATCTGATTCGGAGTCTTCGAGCATGTTTTGGATGGCTAATTCCATTGATTTGAAGTGTGATTTGGGGAGACTGACCAGAACTGATTCTGACAGCCCCAGTATAGAGATAAAACCCCAGGTGTGGGTGGAGTCTGGTGAGGTAGTTATTGATTGCGAGAGTGTGATTATGGGTTCTCCTGTAGTTGAGGAGATTCACAATACATGTACCATAGAGGTAGAGCCCAAGAAGAGGTTTATTCTGGCAGACATCCTTTGTGATGCAAGATGGGCGGACTTGTAGGGATTTGTATGATGACTTAGGCGATTGGGCAATAAAAATAAAGATGTTAGTGAGGGGGTCCAATAGAAATAATATTTATGAAAGGATAATGTTGGATATGGATAGAAAGTTTTTGCAGTAAAGTTTTTGGCTATGTATAGCAAGAAACTGTATGAGGATTAATGGAAAGAATGAATGTATTGTAACACTTTTTGGGATCAAGACTTGTGCTATGAATGAAACATGATGTCGGTTATGAAATAAAAGTTATATTTTGTATTAATTCAGAATATTATACGAGAATGAGATGTCTTTATCATACTCTCATTAATATGAGTAAATAAACTAATAGATAATTATTTATCTTATATAGGGATAGACGAACTTGAACCAATCCGCGGTGATTTTGGATCCTTAGGATAACATTCCACCACAAAGTGTGGTTGGGATCACCCATCCTCTGAACGCCTATGAAAATTTAGGAGAATAGGATATAAGAGTCCAAGAGACCCCTAATACCATGCCAGATTGATTTTTCCAGCTGGTGACTGAGGCGATAATCCCCATAGAGCTTTGGAGCAATTCCAATGGCTCAATCCACTTGTGTTTCAAGGTGTTGCGGATGCACTACAAGCTGAAAGGTGGCTCCGACAGATAGAAAAGATACTAAATGTAATGGGTTGCACAGAATCAGAAAGTAATAATTTTCTCATTCATGTACCAAGAGGAGGTAAAGAACTGGTAGGAAATAACCAAAGTGGGAGCTAAGATGTCTAAAGAAGAAATCACATGGAAATTCCTGGTTAAGAAATTCAATGAAAGTATATCTTGGAGGTGATAAGGGACAAAATTAGCGTTGGAATTTCAAGAGTTTAAGTAGAGGCAGATTACTGTAACTCGGTAGGATGTCAGGTTTACTAAGCTATCAAGATATGTTGGAGGATTGGTGAGAGAGGAAGCTAAGAAAACAAAACAATTTGTAAGAGGACTAAAGTTGGGGATAAGGAGTAAGCTAATACCATTCCAGCTATGAATATACAGTCACACAGTGGAAAAGGCCCTGGAGGTAGAAAGGGATATGTTGAAGAATAAAGAAAGTCGGGCAAGAGAGCTATCGCCTCTAAAGCGTCCTTGATATCAAAAAACTGCAAGGTTTGGAGTGCCAAGTTTTAGAACTGGCGGAGACATGGGATTTAATGCAACCTCAACACAAAGAAGTGTCGATATGGGCGGAGGCTTAAGGCCTAGAACTGGAGGATTTTATCATGTTTGAAATCAGTGCCCTGATCTCATCAAATTTTTTGAGACTTCCCTGGTGCCCAAGATGTAATAAAAACCATACTGGGGTTGAGCTCAAGGAAAGCAATGTTATGCCTGTGGTAAAATGGGCCACATGAAGAGGGATAGCCTAGTTTTACAAGGAAATCAAGTACTGAACAAAGGAGTCAAAAGACCAACGACAGGAGCAACTTCATATGCTGGGCCATTAGCTAATTCCAGACGATCAATCAATATACCAAGACCAACGATAACTCAAGCATCAGTGCAACAGCCATGGACCCAGGGCAGGGTGTATGTTTTGAATCAGCAGGATGCCCGAGCCTCAAGTACATTGCTGGAAAGTACAATTTATTTAGCGGTACATACTGCCCGAGCCTTGTTTGATCCTTGTGCTACACATTCATTCATCTCAAATAAATTAGCACATAAATTGAAACAAAGCCCCGAATCGCTGAAATATCAGTTAGTAGTATCACCATCAGTAGGTACAGAGGTAATTTCTAGCATGATATATAAGGGTGTGAAATTCTGATAGGAAAAATGAAGATATTAATTGAGTTAGTGAAATTGGGAGATATGGAGTTGATGTCATCCTAGGGATGGAATGGTTATCATCTTGTCATACACATGTAGATTTTCATTAGACGAAAGTAATTTTCAAAATGAAAGGAGTTCCAGAATATACATTTGAAGGAATTAAAAAAGATAAAAAAAATGTGTCTATTATTTAGCTTTAAGAGCTACCAAGTTGTTGAGATAGGGTTGTCAAGGATTTTTAGCAGCTGTATTAGATAAGAAGAAAGTTGGAACTAAAATTGAGAATATACCCATTGTAAATGAATTTTCTGATGTATTTCCTGAGGAATTATCGAGATTACCCACCCCAGATAGAGAAGTTGAATTTGCTATAGAATTATTTCTAGGGACTGCTCCTAAATCCAATGCTCTCTATAGGATGGCTCTAGTCGAGATTAAAGAATTAAAAGTACAACTATAAGAATTACTGGATAACGGGTTTATCTAATCTAGTGTGTCATCTTGGGGAGCTCCAGTTTTATTTGTAAGAAAGAAGAATGGGAATATGAGGTTGTGTATCGACTATAGAAAACTGAATAAAGTTACTATCAAGAGCCGATACCCAATCCCAAGAATTGATGATCTATTTGATCAAATTCAAAGTCCATGTGTATTCTCCAAGATTGATCTAAGATTTGGGTATCATCAATTGAAGGTTAAACTAGAAGATGTAGTCAAGACTGCATTTCGAATCAAATATGGACATTTTGAATATCTAATGATGTCATTTGGATTAACTATTGTGAAAATATACCTAGAGAGGGGGTGAATAGGTGTAATGCTAATTAATTAAAAAATACAATGCAATATAAAATGAGATGATGCAACCGATCACTCAAAACAAGACTAGAAGCCGAATTCCCCGTGAAGGGCTCTGAACTTCTCCTCGTGATTCCTCTAAATAAGAGTTTGAGGTGCTTAATTGCTATCTTGTTGTGATGAGTGTTGACACTTAAAAAAGACAAGATTCTTATTGGTCCGAACAATGTCTAAACTTGTTGACATTTACAAAAGACAAGTGACAGACGAGCAGAAGACCAGTTTTCACCCATCTCCGAGGGACAGGGAAGCAACTTGGACTCCACTGATCCAGCAAGCAGACAGTGAACCCGAATTGTTTCTGAACAGACCTCAGCAGGTCTAAGATGCTAGCACTTAGCATTACATGAGCCCAAAGGGATAGCCTCGCCTGAGAGGCTAAAATCATCCAACTTCGCCTTGAAGCCATTCAAAGCCTCGCCAGGAAGCTAACTTATAGCTTCGCCTGAACTGCTAGAGCGCAACTCCGCAGAGAGAGTTAACTTCGCCTGAAGTTACATGCAACTGCGCAGAAAGGGTATACGGTAGCTTCGCCACAGATGTTATCTAGCTTCGCCGAAGAGCTTTCTTCTGACTTCGCCAGATACTGTCTCCAGCTCCGCTGTGAGTTCAAAGCGGGCATCGCCGCTGTTGGTCTGCTATGGTCAACCTTTGACCAATCAAATCTCCAGATGAGATCAGAGCTAATCAGATCAAATCCAATTAAGATCAAATTCGGCAGTTGATTGCCACAATCTCTTGACTCTCCTAAAACGAGTAAGAAGATCAGGAGAGATCTTTCAACAATATGGAAAGGATCAAAACAGATCAAGAGGATCAACCGACCTGCCATTTCTAGCTTCGCAGAAGCTGATCCTAGCCTCGCAGCAAGGCTACTTTCTGAATTTAAACAGATTTGATTCAATCTGTTTCCATATTTTCAAGGGACAGTTATACCCTTGCTCTCCCTATAAATAGCCCGCCAGGGGCACAAGGAGGGAGGACTTCTTCGAAGAGCTTTTCTGAGGCGATACACAAGCAGAGACTTCTTCACAAAGCACCGTGCGTTCTTAAATTCAGAGACTTTATAGAGAATTGCTTCTCTAATCAGGGTGCTGATACCCTAATACCTTCTTCTCAAGGAATCTCCGGAACTAGGCGAGAAGGAATTCCTAATTAAAGGCAGGTTTTGAGAAGTAGCAAGAGGGTTCTATCAACCTTCTGTTCTCTGATTCCCCGAACCAGGCGAGAAGGGAATCTCATCGCTCGCATCGTCAAAGGGACAAAGTGGTCGCGCACTGACCAAACTCCTATCGGCACACTTCTCCAGAATCTCTGAGGAGATCTACCTGTAATCTTTTAAGAATACTTGTAATTTAGCTCCTCAACTCTTTTTATTGTAAGTTTTCCCCTTTGCAAAATTATATGGAAAACAAGATGGCGACTCCGCTGGGGACTCAATTCTCCACTGCCGAGAATCAAGTGTCGCAATACGGCGAACAGACCTTCGGGTCTAACTCTGAAATCAGAAAACCCGGTGCAGCCAGATCCCCTCTGGCTAAATCTTCAAAGAAAGTCTCTGCGGAGACAGGAAAGGTTCTCTGCGAACCTACTACGGTTATTTGGCGCAACAGGGAAGCACGCCCGCAGCCCAAGTCCTGCACTCTCAAGAACTTGGTCGTCCAGTTCGATTAAGAAAGATTTGAAGAAGTCCTCTCTGGGGGTGGCCCAATGCTTCGAGCACGGAAGCATCGGAAGGTTTCCACGACCAAGGTTTCGAAGCAGAAACCAGAAGCAGAATTCTGCTAACACCATTCAGCCTCGCGTGTGGCTAGTCAGGTTCCTTGCGAACCTAAGTCTCCTCCGCCAAGGCGGATATGGAGGCCTAAACAGAAGTCTCTGGCCGAAGCCTCGGGCGTAGCTACGTCAAAATCGCGCCTCCTTCGCGAAGAAAAAGGCAAGATGCCTGTCTGCTCCAACAATGCTGCCGATCATGAAGTCACGACGGCAATCATACCGTCACCCAATTCAAGAGCAGCAATGCCTTGTGCCAGCCTTATTCATATGAGCGAAGCTACTGTACCACAGCATACTCACTGGGTCCATAGCCGCGAGGCTAAGACCAAAGTGTTATCTAAGGCTAATCCCCTTTGCAGCGGCATAGCGGGTAAAGCACCGCAGCGTGCTCCGCTCTCCAGATCGTCAAGCACTAAGCTCGCACCTGTTGGCGAAACTAGAACTGAAGTACTATTCAGTGCTAATCCCTTCTGCAGAGATAAGAGGAACGGAACATCATTCTATGTACGCTCCGAAAGGCCTCTCCACAGGATTATTTAGGCTCTAATGGGCCTGACCTGCGAGAACTCTTGGCGAACAAGCGGAAGTCGGTGTCTTTCCGAACCACTTCCCCTATTGTCAACAAAAGGGATGTCAGTTGGTGACAGTCCACTCAACTCATTGCCGACAATTAGTTTTTGATCGACTGTCCGTACATCTCCCTATGAAGTATCGCAAAAGGAACATCTCACGAGATCCGGCCTCCGCATCCGTCAACATGACCGGAAGAGGACGAGAGTTACGCAGGGGAGGTCAACCATCTGACGACACCCCCTACAGCTCCCCAGATCCAGATTACAGCCCAGGCTTAGGCGAAGTCTTGGTGCATGAAGAAGGTGTCTTCCGAAATACCAGATCTAGAGTGGCGATACCCTACAGTTATGAACAGCCTTCCTCCTCAACGGCCCTAGCCTCGCCAGAGCCCAGGAAATCACTACAACCATCGGATGAAGAAGATGAAGACAGTGGGTACGCCTCTTCGGCGACAGTTAGCTCAGTGCGAACAGACAAAGCATCAGTCAATATGGCTGATAACACTAACGACGACCTTCGTTGGCGCCTGGAAGCTCAGGAGCAAACTTCCAAAACCCAGCAAGAGGCCCTGGACAATATTCAACAGATGCTTGCTCGACTCCTCAGCAATCGGAATGACAATGATGCCGGGAGCAATCACGATGAGGAGGAACATTTCAGCAATGAGCAGCCAAAGACGGAGAAATCCAAGGAGGGTTCTTCCTTAGACGCCGAAGTCCTTAAAGGCCTCCAAGCTCAAATCGCATCCCTAACTCAGAGGGATTAATTAAAGAAAGTAGGGGCAGTCCGTCCTTACCCATTGGAGTGGGATTCGGTGCCATATCTACCGAAGTTCAAACCACCAACGTTGCATACCTATGATGGAAAGAGCTCGCCAAATCAGCACATCTACTACTTCCGGTCTCAGACTGGTAATGTTATAAGCAACGACGCCATCATGGCTAGGCTGTTTATTGGCACCTTAAAGGGGGTGGCATTTGACTGGTTCTGAAGTCTCCCTCCGGGCTCTATCAATTCCTGGATCGACCTGAAAACCCGGTTCCTCTCTCGTTTCTACGAGGACGATACCGAAATAACCATGGACAAACTCCTCTCCACTGTGCAGAAAAAGGGCGAATCTGTCCGCGACTACATCAAGCGGTTCAGAAACTTATCCTTGATGTGCCCAGCAGGGATGCCATTACCCATGCTCTTACAGACATGCAGGCACAACTTCTTGGACCAAGTGAAAGTTCGCATGGGGGCTGTCAAAGCCCACACCTGGAAAGAATTGGTCGAACAAGCTGAGATAGCAGAAAAGTCGGCTAAAAAGTTCAAACCATCCGCCCCCAAAGGCAAATGGGGTATGAACAATAAAGGACGTAGCGACATGGCGCAGTCTTCTCAAGCCAAAGGGAAAGAGACTATGTCCATAGAGTTGTCCGGGGACGTGCAGTCGAAAGCCAAGAAGAGCGGCTTCAATAATCAGGAGTCTAAGTTCCCTCCAAAACAGTACTCCTTCAAAGACGATCAGGTGGTCACGATATTCCATCTGCTCTACAAAGGGAATAAGATGAAGCTGCCAGATGCTCGGCGTCCCAATGAGATAGGGCGCACGAACGACCCCAAATACTGTCTCTATCATAGGATGATTCACCATCCTACTGACAAGTGCTATGTCCTCAAGGATAGAATTCAAGCCTTGGTCGACGCCGGAGTCCTGACACTAAAGTCAGAGCAGAAGAAAGTCACTGCCAATATGGTGACCCTCGAGTTCGGCAAAACTCCAAAGGTCACGGTTCTTGACAGGACTTATTCAGTCCCTGTGCCACGGTTGGAAGTCAAGCATCCTCCAGCTAAAACTCAAGATAATAAGGGTCTTATTCCCTTAACATTGGAGACAGGGGAAGTCATGTGGATACACCCAGACCTCGTCCAAGACGAACAGTGGGATTCAAAGAGACCCAAGTCAAAGGGCAAATCTTGCAATGTCATCTCCATCCTGCCAGACGACGACAATCTTACGTCAGCTTCCTCAGTGATTCAGAAGGAGAAAAGCATGCTTGCACAACGCAGGCCGACCTACCTCAACAGACGGGCACCCGATCTAGAAAATCACACTTAAGGCAGTATGAGAAGTCTACTGACGTCAGTACAAATACCAGCATCCGCTCCAGTTCCAACCAAGGGAAAAGAAAAGCCTAAGGAGGTACGGTTCGATCAGGTGTTGAAAAAACCATCAGGCCAAGGGTTGGATACGCCCTTTCGTTTTGACATATTAGCCCAGCTGGCTAATATCCCGGCTCGTATCACAATACACGAGCTCCTTCGTCTCTCAAGAGAGACAAGAGAAGCACTTAGGGATGCGCTGGCTAATTCAGAATCATTCCTGACATGCATACCAGAGGTCCCTAACAATGACGTTCAGTCTCCTTACCCAGAATGTCATCACACACAATCAAAGGTGCCCGCCATTACATTCACGGCAGAAGATATGCTTCTCAAAGACAACAAGCACGATCGACCTCTGTACTACACCGGATATATCGATTCAACATGCATCGAAAGGGTACAAGTCGATCCGGAGTCCGCACTCAGCATCATCCCCAAAAGGTTACTTTACTTCCTCGGTATACCGCTATAAGGTTGTCCGCAACTACCACTACAATATACGGTTTCAATGCCGGGAGTAGTCATCCACTTGGAAAAATTCGACTCCGTTGCAGAATCGGGAGCCTGAAGTCAGAAGTGACATGCTATGTCATTGATGCTGACACGTCATATAACCTGCTGCTAGGACGACCATGGATCCATGCCAACTGGATCGTTCCCTCTACTCTGCACCAATGCTTCAAATATGTTGAAGATGACTCGACAGTACGAACTGTCTTTACTGAGAAGCAGCCATTCAAAGGGGTGAAAAATTACTTCACTGACGCTCTCCTGTATCAAGAGGCCGGAAGAACAGCTGAAGAACCATTACCAGACGATGATGAAAGTGGCAATGAGGCGGATTCAGAATCCGAAGCAGGCATGCCAGCTATTCTGATTGGTGAACCAATTATAGAATGTCTCAATAATCCCCAATGTAATACTCCTTCAGAGGATGAAGGTGAATGGGTAATTAATGATAATATTTCTTTTGATTATCCTGCGAGCGTTGGGCTATTTGAATCCATTACGGATAGCTCTCTGCACATGCCTTTACGTAAGCCAAGTGCGTCCAGTACGCCCATGGAATCCGCAGAAGGAGCCGTTTTGGTGATCCCGCCATCCAAAGAAGGTCAGTTACCGATAATCTTCGGTAGAACCCAATCACGGGGACCCACGGCCACAGATTCAAGTTCAGACTCAGACACTCCACAGTTCTTCTATTACGCACGGCCGGCGCGCCATATTATGAAGAAAATGGGATACGACTTGAAGCATGGAGCAGGCCTGAATTTTGGAAAAGGAAGGCGCAGTTTGATGCGTAACTTTGTGCCTAAAGGGAAGCCTGCAAATTACTATGATAGTACATGTAGGGGGTTGGGATACGTTACACCCACATCGTTAGCAACGGTTCAAGCAGAAGACGATGAACCAATTCCATCACATTCAGCCTCATCCTCCGAGTGGGACTCAGATGTCAGTGTAGGAGGAATGTTCGAAAACCTTGTAAGTTCACCTAGAGGGGGGGTGAATAGGTGATGGCTAATCTAATGGCCACTTAATGTCAAATAATGCAGAATTAAAAACAATTATGACCTAATTAAACTTCTTACACTAAACACCACGTATAACCAAAGAGTGTTGCCGAATTTTCCGTGAAGGGCTCTGGACAAACTCCTCTAGATTCCCCTTGAATGGGTTGAGGTGCCGCGTTGGCTCTCTTGGTTAAATACAAGTGTTAGCAAACAACCCAAGCAAGTATATATCAATTATGCACACAAGTATATCATGCAAGTAAAGATGAACACAATAAAGTAATGCAAGATATAAATAAGGGAGAGAGAGAGAGAAAAATGGCAATCGCAAACACAAAAGGTTTGTTTCGAGGTTCGAGCACCCTTGCTTTACATCCCCGCCTTCGACACACGAAGGATTTCCACTATGCAAGATCCCAATGGATCTCTCCCTGGTGCCGCAACACCTACAAGCCCTCGGACTCCCTAGTCCCGTACACACGCAAGCCCCACAAGCTCGCCGAGGCCGCACCTCAAACACCAAGTTCGCACCCGAACTCAAAACAACGCGGACACACACGTCCGCCTCCTCAAAGTACAAGAAATGATCTCTTGGTGATCTTAACACTTTGATCACCAATAAAAGCTCTCACTACAATACTTCTATAGGATGAATAGCAATGGATAGCTCAAGTGTATGTGTGAGAAAAACAAGGATTGAGATGGTGGAGGAAAACTCAAAGAAAACACTTTTACACTCTTGATAATATCTTCCCTTTAGATTGGAAGTATTTGCTCTCAAATATGTGGAGAAAACTCTTTAAATGAAGTGAGAAAAACTGGCTCAAAGCTCTCCTAAAATCTTAGCTCAAAACAATGACCAAACCCCCACATTTATAGGCTGTCAAAAACTAGCCGTTGGGGTCTGTCAGGCCTGCCGGTCGACCCGCCGGTCGACCGCCAACGGTCAGAAATCCGACCGTTGGATCCACGGTCGACCGCCCGGGTCGACCGAGCCACTGGAGTAGAGAGTAGAACTCTCTGTCGGTCGACCCGTACGGTCGGCCAAAATTTCCAGAGAGCAGAGCTCTCTGGAGCGGTCGACCGATCCGGTCGGCCGTCCTCCAGTGCACAAAGGCGTGCACGTCTGTGCACGTCGGTCGACTGATCCGGTCGACCGACTTCAGACCAAGTCGACTATACAGTCGACTTACTGAAGCCTGAAAACTATTTTTCTGGGATTTAAAAACTAAGTCTTTTGGTTCAAATAAAATCCCATAAAATACTTAAAAATCTACAAAAAATAGTTTAACCAATATACTTAGATATACAAACATGCTTGCACAAAATCAAGGCATGTTATAAAAGATTGGACTATTTTTGTAAGTTGAAAATATTGGCTCAAAAGAAAACTTGTATTTTTCTAAAACTTGTTTTCCAAACTTCTTCATGATACAAAAATAAGATATTTTGAATTCATTAAAGCATAGTGTATATGGATATGATCCACTACACAATTAAGATGAAAAATCTATGTTTTTGGCATTAAGCTCTAAATATGGTTTTGGATAAAAGATATGCATATAAGAAATTTCAAAAACCAAAAGTATTTTTCCAAAATGAAAGTCTTTTCTAAATCTGAAAATTCTTTTAAGAAAACAATTCTATCAAGAGTGTGTGTGTATATGTACTTGAGCAATCCACCACTATTCTATCCTTTACATTTTTAACTAAAACAAAAATAAAATCTTATACATAGACACAAATCTTCATCATCTTGAAGTCTTCACTTGAAGGCTTCTCATCTTCTTGACTTGGTCCAAGCTTGATCCAAAAGCTCCTTGGATCACACCGTGCTAACTCCAAATCTTGACATTTTATCCTTTGTTGAGCTATGCACCTACTAAGATCTTGATAATGAATCTGTCACTAATTAAACACAAGATCATTAGTAAACATAACTTCATGAGTTGATCATCATCAAAACTAGGGTGATAGGCCTTTGGGCCAACAATCTCCCCCTTTTTGATGATGACAAAACTCATGAAGTTATATATGCATGGATTAAAGTAAAGCTTCAAAGAAGCTCCCCCTTAACTCATGCATAACAAATAAACAATAATATATGCAATGAAAGCACATAAATATGTATGCAATGTATGGAGATAAAACATGAAATCCTTTTTCTCCTAGTTGCAATACAAAACATATATGCATAACTAATAAGGATGACAAATACTTCTCCCCCTTAAGCAATGAAAACATGCATATAAACTCAAATACTTCTCCCCCTTTTTGTCAATCATCAACAAAGGGTTCAAAGTAAAATAAAATCTAACAAATTTTTTCTCCCCCTTTTTGTCAAAAACAAAAAAATCAAGAAGGGGTAATACAAATCAATCAATAAAGATTTATATGCGATATACATTCATGAAGAGGAAGACGCTAAGTTAGCTTCCCTACACATATACATTACATGAAGAAGGGATGACAAACCCTAACTCTCATAACACATATTATGTAATGCATAAGAGGAGATGTGAAGCTCCCCCTACACACGTATATCATATAAAGAAGAGTTGTCAAGCTCCTCAATTTATAATATACTCAACATGAATCCATATGTAAGAGAGATGTTAAGCTCTCCTTGTATATAGGAAATACAAATCAAAAATTTTGAATATTTCTTTATCAAAACAAAGTTTTGAACTCTCTCGATAAAACAAATTTTGAATTTTGATATCAATTTTGAAAATGATCAATTGTAAAATAGTGATCAATAGTAAGGTAATGATCAACCATATTGATACCAATTTAAAAACTAATGCATAAGCTTGAAAAATAAGATTTGAATTTAGCTTAGCATTAATAACCTTTGTGCTTTAAATATGTAAGACAATTTTAACTAGGCACAAATCTCACATATATGTATGAAAAGGGAATACCAATAGAAATTGATATAATTTGAATTTGAAAGCATACAACATATAATCAAAACATGAGTATATACAAAAAGAATAATCATATTGATACAATTGAAATGATCCAATGATACCAATTGACATAAGGTAAGTTCAAGTGTATATCTCATTGTATAATCTACCACAAAAAAATTTTTTTTTTTTTAAAAAATTATATTTCAAGGTATATGTTTGTTTTGACAATACAAGAAGTATACACATATATCCCAAAATACAATTGAGTCCATATATATAGATTTGCATGAAAGGCAAATGACTCAAGAGGTATACATGTATATCTTAAAGTTTGGCAAAATACACATATGCATGAAATGAAAACACATGATCATAAATCAAATCCAAGAAGTGGGAATACAAGTTTAAAAATGTATGTATCATCAAAACCAAGCAATACAAGCACATTTCATGGGTTCAAATAAGCATTCAAGCACAAATATAAATAGATTTATTTGTGGCCCACGATATGTACAAGTATAAATCCTAGTGTTGACAAAAACTAACATATAAACTAATATTCAATCATGAAGCATCAATTAAATTTTGAGAACACAAAAGAATTTATGATAGAAGAATAGTAAGATCATGTGTATGTCTCATAAACTAATTTGAAGAACAAATAACTAGTTTAAATAGATTTTTGACAAACTAGTTAAAGATCCTTCAAAACATGAAATCATATGTTTTTCATGAAATATACTAAGTACATAAAAATTCAAGCACTCATAGTCCATAAAGCTCAAAAATTATCTTGAAAAATAAAAGATGAGTGTTCAAAGGTTATGTAAATGGCATTTTCATGAAAATAGACAATGAAGCTCAATCAAACATGAATCTCATTTTTAGACAAGACATAAAATTCATTTTTCTTTCAAATAACTTCAAGGTATATGTATGGTATATCCAAAGCTAACAATATGCATACATATCCCAAGTATAAAAAAGTCTATTAAATGTATTTGCATGAAAGCAAGAGACTCACGGGTATACATGTATATTTATTAGATTTGAATTAAAAATACATATACATGAAGTAAAGCATAAAAATAGGCAAAACATGTATATAGAGAATCATCAAAACTAGTCTATACATATGCATATAATGGATACAAATGAGCATGAAGTTCAAATATATATGAGTCAATTGTAGTTCACTATTCATATATGTATAAATGCAAGTTTGACACATTCTACATCTAAGCATGTAAATACCACATGAAGCACGCAAAAATATGAACATGCTATGAATATGATAAATGAACTAGCATGTACATAAAAAGTAGGAGTTTAGAGATTGTTACCAATACCAAAGCTCCTAACATGGTGGTTGTCCCACCAAAGCTCCTTGATAGTGATGCATCCCAAAAGTATGTCCATCATGTCCAAGTGCATCCACTATCAAGGCACCGATCCTCTCACGTTTTGTGAGAGCCCTCACCTACATCAAAAGCAAATGGTGGGGGTTTTGGTACCCATATTTTCTTGGGTCCTTGGGGGTTAGTCTTGTAAGGAACCCAAAATCTTTTATTAGCAAAATTACAATGATTTAACCTATCATAACAAAATTTTGCTAAATGGCCTTTGCGGCCACAATGTGTACATACGTACACCTTAGTATGCTTATGTGTATGTGCATGATCGTGGTGTGCAACATAAGCATATGCATGATGATGTGCATGAGAATGTGGAGCTTGTTTCTTTGAAAACATAGACTCCAATCTAGTGTGGTTGAATGCACAAGAGTTCAAAGTTGAACTCAAATCATTAATTTTATTTTTCAAACCATTAATCTCACTAGTGGTGGCATGTAAAGCATGGTGAGATATAGAATCATTTTTCTTTTTCTTTTTAGAAACAAATTCTTTTTCTTTTTCAACAAATTTTCTTTTCAAAGTAATATTTTCTTGAAAAACAACTTCTTTTTGTTTTTCCACCAAATCAATCTTATTTTTCAAAGACATATTCCCTTCACATAAATCATTCAATTTTGACATGAGGGAAACATTTTCATTTTTCAAAACCTCATTCTCTTTTTCTAAGCATGCAATATTATTCCTAAATGAATCATGTTCTTTATGCATGCAAGCAATATTCTTTTTCAAATTTTTATTTTCCTTTTTAATCATGTCATATTTTTCAAGCAATAGATGACAAAAAGTAGATATCTCATCATATGACATGTCCTCATCCTCGGATTCGGTAGTTACCTCAAGGGGGTTATCCCCTTGGACCATATAGCATGCGTTGGAGGTGTCGCTTCCAACGTTCGAATCGCTCCCGGCACAATATAGATCCTTTTCGCCAAGGGAGGTGATGATGTTCCAAGCTACAAAAGCCGAATCAACATTAGAAACCCTAGATAGATAATCATCATTTAGGGTTGATTTCAAGACATGAAGGGCTTTTACATTAGCCTCAATGTACTTGCTATTATTAACATATGAATCATTAGTAGTAGCAAGATAAACATGAATGCCTAAGGCCTTGAGGTACAATGACATCTTAACCTTCCAAATTTGGATGTTAAGAATGTCAAGGTGGGTGGTGACATGAAGTCCATGGTGAGTGTACAAATCTTGTGATTAGCCTATAAATGAGGATCTTTAACTCTAGGTTGTTAGACCCAAATCAGAGTACCAAGCTCTGATACCAATTGTAAGTTCACCTAGAGGGGGGGTGAATAGGTGATGGCTAATCTAATGGCCACTTAATGCCAAATAATGCGAAATTAAAAACAATTATGACCTAATTAAACTTCTTGCACTAAACACCACGTATAACCAAAGAGTGTTGCCGAATTCCCCGTGAAGGGCTCTGGACAAACTCCTCTAGATTCCCCTTGAATGGGTTGAGGTGCCGCGTTGGCTCTCTTGGTTAAATACAAGTGTTATCAAACAACCCAAGCAAGTATATATCAATTATGCACACAAGTATATCATGCAAGTAAAGATGAACACAATAAAGTAATGCAAGATATAAATAAGGGGGGGAGAGAGAAAAATGGCAATCGCAAACACAAAGGGTTTGTTTCGAGGTTCGAGCACCCTTGCTTTACATCCCCGCCTTCGACACACGAAGGATTTCCACTATGCAAGATCCCAATGGATCTCTCCCTGGTGCCGCAACACCTACAAGCCCTCGGACTCCCTAGTCCCGTACACACGCAAGCCCCACAAGCTTGCCGAGGTCGCACCTCAAACACCAAGTTCGCACCCGAACTCAAAACAACGCGGACACACACGTCCGCCTCCTCAAAGTACAAGAAATGATCTCTTGGTGATCTTAACACTTTGATCACCAATAAAAGCTCTCACTACAACACTTCTATAGGATGAATAGCAATGGATAGCTCAAGTGTATGTGTGAGAAAAACAAGGATTGAGATGGTGGAGGAAAACTCAAAGAAAACACTTTTACACTCTTGATAATATCTTCCCTTTAGATTGGAAGTATTTGCTCTCAAATATATGGAGAAAACTCTTTTAATGAAGTGGGAAAAACTGGCTCAAAGCTCTCCTAAAATCTTAGCTCAAAACAATGACCAAACCCCCACATTTATAGGCTGTCAAAAACTAGCCGTTGGGGTCTGTCAGGCCTGCCGGTCGACCCGCCGGTCGACCGCCAACGGTCAGAAATCCGACCATTGGATCCACGGTCGACCGCCCGGGTCGACCGAGCCACTGGAGCAGAGAGTAGAACTCTCTGTCGGTCGACCCGTACGGTCGGCCGAAATTTCCAGAGAGCAGAGCTCTCTGGAGCGGTCGACCGATCCGGTCGGCCGTCCTCCAGTGCACAAAGTCCTGCACGTCTGTGCACGTCGGTCGACCGATCCGGTCGACCGACTTCAGACCAAGTCGACTATACAGTCGACTTGCTGAAGCCTGGAAACTGTTTTTCTGGGATTTAAAAACTAAGTCTTTTGGTTCAAATAAAATCCCATAAAATACTTAAAAATCTACAAAAATAGTTTAACCAATATACTTAGATATACAAACATGCTTGCACAAAATCAAGGCATGTTATAAAAGATTGGACTATTTTTGTAAGTTGGAAATATTGGCTCAAAAGAAAACTTGTATTTTTCTAAAACTTGTTTTCCAAACTTTTTCATGATACAAAAACAAGATATTTTGAATTCATTAAAGCATAGTGTATATGGATATGATCCACTACACAATTAAGATGAAATATCTATGTTTTTGGCATTAAGCTCTAAATATGGTTTTGAATAAAAGATATGCATATAAGAAATTCCAAAAACCAAAAAGTATTTTTCTAAAATGAAAGTCTTTTCTAAATCTGAAAATTCTTTTAAGAAAACAATTCTATCAAGAGTGTGTGTGTATATGTACTTGAGCAATCCACCACTATTCTATCCTTTACATTTTTAACTAAAACAAAAACAAAATCTTATACCTAGACACAAGTCTTCATCTTCTTGAAGTCTTCACTTGAAGGCTTCTCATCTTCTTGACTTGGTCCAAGCTTGATCCAAAAGCTCCTTGGATCACACCGTGCTAGCTCCAAATCTTGACATTTTATCCTTTGTTGAGCTATGCACCTACTAAGATCTTGATAATGAATCTGTCACTAATATAACACAAGATCATTAGTAAACATAACTTCATGAGTTGATCATCATCAAAACTAGGGTCATAGGCCTTTGGGCCAACAAACCTCACTGTTAATATGACTTCAAGCAGTCAATTGGAGCCCGCAGAAGCTGTTGATGAGGAACCATGGGCCCAACATTTGGACCTCCAATGGGAAAAGCGATTCGAACTGCGCGAGCCACTTACTGAAGATAAGGTGATGCAGGTCAACTTGGGTAGTTAAGACTACCTTAAGCCCATCTTTATAAGTGAAAGCCTATCACTTACAAAAAAAGAAGAATTGATAATACTCGTAAAGGAGTATATAGACGTCTTCGCATGGAGCTACGAAGACATGCCCGGACTTGATCCACAAGTAGCTATGCACCGTCTAAACATCAAGACCGACGTCAAGCCAGTCAAGCAGCAACAACGTCGGTTTCGCCCGAACATTATGGAAGCTATTGAAGCCGAAGTTCACAAGCTCATGGCATGTGGCTTCATCCGGGAGGAACAACATCCAGATTGGATAGCTAACATCGTCCCCGTCCTCAAGAAGAACGGGAAAATACGGATCTGCATCGACTACCGTGATCTCAATACGGCCTGTCCTAAAGATGAATTCCCGCTACCCATCACCGATGTCATGATCGACAACACATGTGGATTCGAAAGGATGTCTTTTATGGACGGCTTTTCAGGGTACAACCAGATTAAGATGTATCCCGACGACGAGAAGCATACTTCGTTCCGAACATCATTGGGGGTATACTGCTACACTGTAATGCCCTTCGGACTGAAGAACGCTGGAGCAACCTACCAGCGGGCAATGAGTACGATCTTTCGCGATCATCTCCGAAAAATCGTAGAATGCTATGTCGACGACATTGTTGTCAAAAGCCGCAGCAAAGATGACCATCTTCATGACTTGAGAATGATGTTCGACATAATGCGGGCTCATCAGCTGAAAATGAATCCGGCAAAATTCTTCTTGGGAGTGTCAAGTGGTAAGTTCCTTGGGTTTATTGTTACATCAAAAGGGATTCATCTTGACCCAGACAAAGTCAAAGCCATTCAAAGTATGCATCCACCGAGGAATCTCAAAGAGCTTAGAGGCTTGCAAGGCAGACTGGCTTATATCAGAAGATTCATCGCAAATCTCTCAGGCCGCTGTCAACCGTTCACCCGACTCATGAAAAAGGGTGTTTCCTTCGTATGGGATCAAGCTTGTCAAGAAGCTTATGAAGACATCAAGAGGTACCTCACAAAGCCTCCAGTCTTAGTGGCCCCTACATCAGGGAAACCATTCTTGCTTTATGTAAAAGCTATGGACTATTCTCTCGGTGCTCTCCTCGCTCAAAAGAACGACAATGGTCACGAGCAAGCCATTTATTATCTAAGCAAGACTCTCATAGGAGCAGAATCTCGCTACAATCCTATTGAGAAAGAGTGTTTGGCTCTTGTCTTCACTGTTCAGAAGACACGACATTATTTGGTTGGCCAAACCATACATGTCATCTCCAGGGTGAACCCATTACGTCTCCTTATGACAAAGCCAGGATCTCTGAATTCAAGATTGACTAAATGGGCACTTCTTTTGTCTCAATACGACATGATCTTTACCCCTCAGAAGGCGGTTAAGGTCAGGCCCTTACAGAGTTCTTGGCTGCTCATCCAGTACCAGAACATTCAAAACTTCACGAGAATATTTCAGATGAAGTCTTCAACTCTAATATAACCTCAAAGGAGGAAGTGTGGCAGATGTTCTTCGATGGAGCATCGCGAATGGGCCCTAAAGGCAAGATTATTGCCGGAGTGGGGGTTGTGTTTATCTCCCCACAGAATCATGTCCTTCCCAGAGCATTTGCTCTGACGGAATCGTGCTCCAACAATGTAGCAGAATATAATGCCCTGCTCATTGGTCTTCAGCTTGCCCATGGAATGGGGGTACGCTACCTTGAAGCCTACGGCGATTCAAAACTGATCGTCAATCAGGTTAAAGGCGAATATGAAGTTCGCCACGAAGACTTGGTGCCTTATTACCATACAACCATCGAATTGGCTAACTTATTTGAAGGTTTCTACATCGGGCATGTGTCTCGATCTCAAAATACCAAGGCGGACGCTCTTGCTGCATTAGCAACAACATTAACCTTGCCAGCCGACACCGAGTATCACCTCACAGTCGCAACTCGACATCTTGTATGCTCTAAGCATATGCTAAGAACCCGAGAAGTCTATAATGTCTCCACCGATTTCGAGCCGAGAGATTGGCGCTTTCCTCTCATTGACTATGCCTTACATGGTCTGCTGCCAGACGATCCTAAAGAAGCGGCATCTATCAGACGAAGGTCTCTCCGTTTCTACTACGATCCAACTCTGAAGACACTTTACCGTCGTTCATATGACGGTGTCCTCCTCCGTTGCCTGTCCAATTCAGAGGCATAGGAAGTGCTTAAAGAAGCACACGACGGCACTTGCGGAGCTCATCAGCCAGGTCCAAAGCTTAAAGACAGGTTGCATAAGCTTGGATATTATTGGCCAACCATGATAGCCGATGCCATCCAATACGCACGAAGGTGTAAAGCGTGTCAAATCCATGCGGACTTCATACACCAGCCTTCGGAGTTGCTCCACCCGACTGTTGCTTCATGGCCATTTGAAGCATGGGGAATAGATGTCGTAGGGCCAATCAGCCCTTCTTCAACAAAAGGGCACCGGTTTATACTGGCAATAACCGACTACTTTTCAAAGTGGGCGGAAGCTATACCACTGGTTGAAGTCAAAACTTCTAATGTGGTTAATTTCATCAAGCACCATGTCATCCATCAATTTGGTGTCCCTAGGCGGATCATCCATGATAATGGTCCCCAATTCATAAGCCGGGTATTCTATCGGTTCTGCGATAAATACCGAATTCAGAATGTGGCTTCAACTGCCTATAATCCCGCCGCTAATGGCCTGGCGGAAGCATTCAACAAAATGATCATCAAACTACTCAAGAAGTTCGTCTCCTCGAATAAGCGGGATTGGGATGAAAAGCTTGGTGAATGTCTTTGGGCATACCGAACCACGGTTCGAACACCGACAGGCAATACGCCTTTTTCCTTGGTATATGGGTGCGAAGCAGTCATCCCATCGGAAATCTAGACGCCATCATTGCGAGTCACTCTAATGACTAAGATCACATCAGAGGACAATGATCGGTTGCGTCTTCAAGAGCTCGAAGCCCTAGATGAGAAGCGACTACAAGCTCAACAACATATTGAGCTGTATCAAGCTCGAATTTTAAAAGCCTTCAATAAGAAGGTCAAGCAGAGGGTCTTCCAGAAAGGAGACCTGGTTTTAGCCGTCAGACGACTGATGATTATGACGCATAAGACCAAAGGCAAATTTCAGCCTAAATGGGAAGGACCGTTTGTCATAGAAACAGTCTATTCAAACGGAGCATACCGCCTTATGACTTCAGATAGCGACCTACTCATGATGCCGGTCAATAGCAAGTTCTTAAAGAAGTATTATCCTTAACCAAGGATCCTTCTCATGATCAAGTTAACATTACACCTCTGATCAAGACCTTCGTGTTCAAAGTACACACAAAGAGAGCCTTTCTCTTCCTCCAAGCGAGATCACACAACCATAAATCAGTAGGAACCTGGCCATACACTGGTTGTCTTAAAGGAGAATCAAGGTTACACATACGTTAACCAGATGATCCAACATCCTTAACGATTAAGGATAGAGGAAAATGTTGGCCTTTGAGCCCAACATAAATCCTCGACAACTCATCATGCTGAGGGGAATAGCATGGCTAGCCCAATTCAAACTGTAGTTGGTAAAGGCATATCAAACCCGTTGACAGCTGGGGATTTGCTAAAAATCCTAAGGGACCAGTTCCCATTTGATTCCCTCTCCAAAATCACTTACCAATTCTCATCCATAGAATGGTAAGTCCTCATATGCATTTCGCTGTTACATTAACATTAACCTATGACAGTGATTTCCTCTTTTTTTTCCCGCGAAAACGAGCTCTCCAAAATCATTTACCAATTCTCATCCATAGAATGGTAAGACCACATATACATTTCGCTGTTACGTTAACATTAAACCTATGACAGTGATTCTCTCGTTTTTTCCGCAAAAACGAGCTCTCCAAAATCACTTACCAATTCTCATCCATAGAATGGTAAGTCCACATATACATTTCACTGTTACGTTAACATTAAACCTATGACAGTGATTCCCTCATTTTTCCCCGTGAAAACGAGACCTCCAAAATCACTTACCAATTCTCATCCATAGAATGGTAGGACCACATATACATTTCATTGTTACGTTAACATTAAACTTATAACAGTGATCCCCTCGTTTTCTACCAGTGAAAACGAGACCCTTTCCCAAATTCCATCACCAATTTTTTTGAGTTTGGTGGCGTCTCATTCGGTTATGTCATTGCGACCTCTGAACCAGCAGACAACCAAGTCTCAACTTCGAGCTTGTTAACATTTACAAAAGACAAGTCTCAACCTTGAGCCTGTTGACATTTACAAAAGACAGGTCTCGATACTTGTTGACATTTACAAAAGACAAGTATCACTAACTTCGATCTTGGTGGTTTCTCAACCAGTTATGTCATCGCGACCTCTGAACTGGCAGATAGCCAAGTCTCAACTTCGAGCTTGTTGACATTTACAAAAGACAAGTCTCAATTCCGAGCCCTGTTGACATTTACAAAAGACAGGTCTCGATACTTATTGACATTTACAAAAGATAAGTATCACCAACTTTGAGCTTGGTGGCTTCTCATTCGGTTATGTCATTGCGACCTCTGAACCAGCAGACAGCCAAGTCTCAATTTCGAGCTTGTTGACATTTACAAAAGACAAGTCCGAGTCCTGTTGACATTTACAAAAGACAGGTCTCGATACTTATTGACATTTACAAAAGATAAGTATCACCAACTTTGAGCTTGGTGGCGTCTCGTTCGGTTATGTCATTACGACCTCTGAACCAGCAGACAGCCAAGTCTCCATTTCGAGCTTGTCGACATTTACAAAAGACAAGTCTCAACCCCGAGCCCTGTTGACATTTACAAAAGACAGGTCTCGATACTTGTTGACATTTACAAAAGACAAGTATCACCAACCTTGAAGCTTGGTGGCTCCTCAACCAGTTATGTCATCGCGACCTCTGAACTGACAGACTGCCAAGTCTCAGCATTCAATCCAGCAAAGGACTATTCTCTCAAATGGCACCAATACAATTTGGAACCGACAATTCAGAAAGTGGAACAATTTGAAGATTCGATAGGTAGTCAAAAAAAAATTATTATTTTCATTGATTCCAAAAGGATGGGATACATGGAGGCACATATATTACAACCTACGGGCGTACATTATAAGATCTGATCCGCTCTTCAAGGGAAGCCAGCCTTGTCCTCCTATCATTGGCAGCCCGGACAAGCACCTGCGACCTCAGCTCAACCTCATTAAAGTTCGTCGCCTGGGCCAAACGAGCTTCGACCTCAACCAAGGTTGCCCTCTGAGCTAACTCCTGCCGCGAGAGTTCGTCACTCTGGGCCTTAAGCTGCTCAAGCCGCGTAGTCTCTTCAAGACGCACTGGTTCAGCCCTGGATAAGAGAAGATTTGCCTTCCTGATCATCTCCTTAGCCTTCCCAATTTTGTCTTCAGCATCAAGAAGAGCACTGGTGGAGGCATCAATGGCATTCCCAACCTCTACTTTCCTTGTTTCCAAGGATTTCAAGTCAGAAGAAATAGCTTTAGCAACCTCCTGAGCAGCAAGACGGGCTTCATGCATTTGAGTGACAAGATGCGCAAGCTGTTCACTAACCGAAGACTCCAGGTCTGAGCGGCTAAGACGTCGCCATTCCTCTACGTCCCTCTCCAATTGATCTATCAGGAGTTCCAAGGCAGTGGCCTGGTGGTACCCTTCAAGGTCCCGAATACTTTCAATACTGCGGGAGAGGACCACCTTTAAAGTTGAGAATGACATAGTCGAACCTTTCAAGACCAGATCGATGGATCACCCTAAGCCTTTATAAAAGCTATCGACTATGTCACCTATAAAATCATTTTCAATCTCGGCCACTTCTGGTAGACGGACAACCTCAGAAAAATCCACCAGCCTGGTTGACACCATTGTGGAAGGAACGCCAGGAACACCGGCTGCAGCAGCATGACAAATCATCATTGAGCTCGGCGGAGTCCTCATTGAAACCAGTACACTAGCCACCGCTGAGGTAGGACTAGTGATCATCTCCTGAACAGCAGGCTCAACCACCAGCGTTGGGGAAGAAGGGCTTGTAATCACCCTCAGCTCTGCACGTACCATAACTGACGGCGCCTCACTCGTTGATATAGTTGGGAGTGAGGACACCTCCGGGACTACCACCCCTTCAGCCTCTGTTCCTTCGGCTAGCTCAGACCGATAAGGGGGCAGGTCACCATACAGCGCGTCCAACATAGCAGCATTCGCCGCAGTCGAAGTGCTTATATCACCCCTGGACTCCTCAGGAAGATCAACTGGTTCCCTTGAAGTTGACGCACCCTGAGGCGGAACAACTGCAACAAAATTGTGTTTAGGCAAGGCACAACAGGCAGTAGAAGCCAAAAGGTCAGAACAATACCAAAAGACGATGTCGCCTCAAACATCTCGGCAGCCGCATCAGTCTCCATGGGCTCCATCGGAAAATTCTTTGCGGAGTCAACACGAATGGCCGGCCCGCTTTCGCTTGCCGAGTCTCCCGTAGACCATCCAATAGAGCTTGACGCTACAGGACTTCCTTTGGAAGTCCCAGCGCCCGAAGGACCAATGTCAGCCGCATCACCTCTGGACTCCTCTGGGAGGGCAAAAGAGCCAGCTTCAGTTTCATAAGTAAACAGGGGATCATAATGTTCCCCTTGCTCTTCAGCGGCCTCAACTCCTGTATCAAGAAGCAAATAATGAGCTATCCGGAACACATAGAAGATATATTATAAGATGAAGCTGATCTTACCTAAGTGCGGAGCAACTTCACCAGTAGTCGGTCCAGCAACCGACGGTTCAACTACCAATGCGGCAGCCAGAGGAAACGCTGCAGAGGGTTCACCCTCTACGACAACTGTAGGAGCTTGGCGACGGGGCTTCTTCACCAACTGTTTCCTACGGGACCCACTTGTCCGTTTGCGCTTGAGAGGGACATCAGAACCTTCCTCCTCTGCTTCTTCTACATGTCTTGGGGGAACTGTCCCCATCACGCCAGAACCGGCTGCAGAAGCCCCGACACCTGTCTCCGTTTCAAAGCGAGGACTTTCTGCATCCGAGGCTTCGCTGTCATCCACAGCAACGAATTCCTCCATGCCTGGGACGCGAACCCTCTTACCTTCCCTTCTCTCAGCGACCTTCCGTTTTAGCCGCTGAGAAATTAACTTCACACCAGAGCTGTTAGCCTTGAATCCAAGGGGTGTGGAGTGGGAAGTTGCATACCACTGGCAGAAGCTCAGGGTCATTAGAAGATTGGGAGTCCTCAACGGCGTACGCAGCCGCGCCCTAGTATAGCCCACAATGAAGAATTGCCAAGCACGGGCCCCATCAATAAGGCTCCCCATGAAAGCCAGGTTGAGATTTGGGTTGCCCACATACAGTTGGTCATATCCAAACTGTCGAGCAAACCGACTTGGAACATAAGGCTCCAAGTAGCAGGTATCACCGCTCCGGTATAATAGATGTGAAGGCCGGATGCTGACCAGCCACTCAAAAACTCCCCGGCTCAGGGACGACTGCCCCTCTCCCGCATCTTTAAACTCTTCCTCATAACCTGCGTCCCGAATACGAGGAAAACAGCGGAAGAGACTGTAGACGTCATAACGACGTACCAACTTACGGGCCTCAGCCATGTAAGTTTTCTGCCATGAGCATCCTTCGAATCGGCGGAGAAGCGCCATTCGAACACCTTCAGGGGGGTCCTCTCCAGCTTCAATCAAAGAAGGACAATGCAGGGCGAACCACGCCATCAAGTAAGTATACGGTAGACCTATTCTGGGGTTAGGTCCGTCGCGGGGCGAAATGGTCCCCTTTCCACGCTTCGTCGTTGGTGGCCTGCAAAAAGCCTCCGTCAATGCACAAAAGCCTCTCTGGATACAGCACACCATGGCCGGAAGAAGTCCCAGAGGACGACCATGAACCAAACGAACAGCGGGCAGCAAAACATTCGGATGAACGTCACCCGAAGAAGACAGCACCACGCACCTCTTCAGCCAGACTGTTAAGAAACCAGCCAGAAGTGCCTTCCGGGACATCGGCCTGCGAGCCTGATGATGGAAACTTCGAAGGACATCACCCTGCTCATAGGGACCATCGTCTTCCTTCACAACTAGATCCCCTTGGAAGTGCTTTTGCATCCGGTCAAAGATGTCTTCATCAGCAACTCCACAGTGAGCCGCTTCAGGAGTGTTCTCCATATCTGGGAACAAATAATTTCCCCAGCTCTTCAAGCTACAGGAGGTTCCCTTACTGCCCCCATGCATACTGGAGAAATGTACAAGTGGCACATTAACTCCCTGTAGGTCTCGAACAAGGCAAGCTCTTGCTTCTCCAGAAGAGCCAATTCTGCCTCGCACGGGAAGTATTCTTCATAGGGAAGAGACCCAAAGGCAGAGCAGAGACTTCCCACATCTCATGCAAGGCCATACCCAACTCACCGACAGGGGTGAAGAAGGTCCCTGAAGCTGGGCAATACAATTCAAAGATGGCGTAGAAGCACGCCACATTCATCTCAATGCCGTAGCAAGTCGCTCTGACAGGCTCATAGAGGTTTAGCCTCTCCAGATCCTCCTCGAAATGAGCGAGGATGTATACAGTTAAATCCCTCCACCATGCCTTTGGAGGGTGAATCCAGCCTGGAGTCCTGAAGTCAGTGGCTGGGTAGTTCCCATTGACCTTGCAGAATTGGTTGCCAAAGGTCAGCGCCACTGCAGGATTTTCTCCCACTGGGATCTCTCGCGACACATTCTCAGGATGTAGACCCATTATGCAACGAGGAGGCCCCGCTCTTGCATAACCAGGAGATTGAAGCATCAATTTTCCTATGTGGATAGAGTCAGTACTCCGGCTCACTTCCCACGACATCTTCCAAGCCTGCGTCACGCACTGGAAGGAAGACAAAGAAAAATGTCGCTTGTTGGACGGAAGGTAAAACTTCTCACCATCCAACTGGAAAATCCACTGCCCTTCCCCTGCCAGTAGTTGGTGGTCAGGATCTGGTGCGGCATCCCCGAACATGAAGTCGGGCTTCCTATAAGTTCGACGGTCAATATCTTCAAGGGGAGCCGTAGTCAAAATACTCCTCGTGGTGTATTGATCACCACTATAAATAAGCGTGTCTCGGACGAGAGAACTCCGCTCACTAAACAGAGAAGCCTGCCCTTGAAATTGCAGACTGATATTGCCGTCCGATCCCCTGGTCATCCCGAATAGGCTGTTTAAAGGACCAGGAGTGTAGTGCACTGCAGAAGCAAAAAGGAATTATGATTAGTTCACCAGCCAAGCGAACACAAAGACATAATTTTCACCAAGGCATAGCCTCACTCTTTGAGCGAAGCTAGCAAGGCGATACCTTCGACAAAGCTTAGCCTCACAGTCAAGTCCGCATTTCGCAGAAAATGTCTAAGTGTTAGCTTCACGTCGAGAAAGCTTAAGCAGAAGGCGGTATAGCCCCGAGGACTAACTTCGTCAAAAGGGCATTATGGTCATTAATCCTTTACGGCCACGATTGAAGGGACAGATCCGTATCCTGTTATTCAACAGGACGAAAACAGCCCAAGTGATAGCTTCGCACGGAAGCTTAAAGAAGAACTGTTCAGTTCTTAGATCCCCGTCCGAGAGAATAAGGGAAATTCAGGGAAATGGATTCCCTAACATAACAGATCATGCTCAATCGTTCTGGATTCATCCAAAGATAGCCAAACATCGGCTTTAAAAATAGAGACGGCAGTCTCTAATCAAAAGGGGAAGTCCCTTACCGGCAATTGGTCGTTCGATGACCGGAGGAGGAGAAGGACCCTCCGCTGCAGAAGTTGCCACTTCTTTTCCCGCTCGTCTCTTGGGCGCCATTGAAGAGCTACGGAAGCTTTCAAACTTTCTAAATGGAGAGGAAAGAGGAAGAAGAAGAGTCAAAGGTCTCTAAAAATTTCAAGTAAAGAGATCTGCTCTTTCTCAGCCTGATCGGGCTTTTATAGGCCAATGAGCGCCTGAAACGATGCCTTGTAAACAGTACAGGCTATCGTTTCGAATTAATTTGAAACGCCGCCCAAAGCGCCTTCCCGAGAAGCGCTGCTTCAGCCACTAAGGGCTAACCTCGCCATGAGTCAAAGTGAGGACTTCGCACAAGTTCATCAAGAACTCCGCCAAAAGGGTTGCCTTAGCCCGCAAAAGGCACAGTTCGCCGACATGCCAGTTTCACGCGAAGCTCATTCAAAAAGGACCTTGTCCTTAACTCTGCACGAAGTTTAGCCCCGTTCTCAATGAAGGCAGGCAAAAATCAAATGAGCAGAAAATGAACTTTTATTGATTTAAAAGCAAAGGTACATTGATATTACATCAAGGTTGTGTTTCGTACAACAGATTCAGTTGCTCAGCAGGATCATTTGCGCAAAAGGCATACAAGTGGTTTTATCCACTTTCAAGCCAGACCAACTGGACACGAAAGGCCTTCCTCTTGCACAAGGCTGTAATCCTTCACATAAGGACAGATGGTGCCACCAGGACAGATGGTGCCACCAGGACAAGATCAGTGATCTCACAGATGACGTCCGCTTTCCCGAAGTGGATCATCTCAGATAAGCGACCACCAGCCTCGCCTCAAAAGGGATCATCTCGGATAAGCGACTGCCAACACCCTCTGGGACACACATCAGCTGCCCCAATTTGTTCCTCCTGCTTAAAAGTAAAGCTTCAACTGAGGAAGCATAAGGCAACTTTTCGGTCTCTTTCATCAAGTCACAAGATTGGTGAACATAGCTCACTGCAATGCAAATCAGAACATATTAGCAGTTAAACACGGGAGAAGCTGCAAAAACACTAAGTCAGATTCTTTGGGGCGAAGCAATCCGATTTCAGTTAAAGCAGAGGATAAGCCTCGCTTGCACAGCAGTGATGGGCTAGCTCAGCAAACGCTAAGTCCTAGTCTCGCCTATATGGCTAAGCCAGACTGATCCTGTGGGACACAGTCTCAGCCCCACCTATATGGCAAGACTGGCTCAACCTTGAAGAAACTAAGTCCCAAGTTCTGCCTGTGCAGCGGACTTAACATGCAGTGACCTTTCTCTGATCAAGTCAAGATGATAGCTTCGCTGGGAAGCTGGGCTGAAGCCCTTCTCTGCAGATCAGTTAGATGCAAATGAAGAACAAGGGAAATTAATCCTCGAAGCAGCTGTTAAAGCTAAATTAAGGGAGATGAATTCCCTAAAAGATCATTGGTGAAGTCTTTGAATGATCAAGACTGACTTACCGGTCCTTGGCCGGGTAATAATCAGAGTGGGTATTCCCACTAGTTCAGAGATCTGAGTATCTCTCTAAACCAAGAGAAGAGGAGAAGAGCAGATCACTTCTCTTCAGAGGACCTCAAGTGTCCTATTTATAGGCCCCATGGCCTGAGCGTTGCCGCCTCAAGCGTGGAAGCACGAGCGTATTTAAGGCATTTACTGCGCCTTGAGAAAAGGGACGGTTTCCCTTGGAACCGTGCAAAGGAAGAAGCGTCTCCCTCATAAAGGCACTCATAACGCTTTGAAGAGAGGGAATATCCTCCCTTGGAAACGCGCGAGGGGAGAATATCTCCTTCGATCAGTGCGAGAGAAGAAGTGATCCTTCTCGTAACCGGCCCACGGCAGTTGGCCTTGGGAAAGCAACAGATGTTCCAGAGCGAACCTACCTAGCCGCGAAGCTACCCAGACGCGAATCTACATGATTCCTCGGCGAATCTACATCCCAAAGCAGGATTAAAAGCGAAGCTGAACTCAACCATCATGGCGACGTTCGTACTTCACATACCACCGATCAAAGCAATTCAAAGTATTTCGAAGTCTGGACTATTGCAGACTTTCGAAAACTTTAAGGGGGTCTTGTTGACACTTAAAAAAGACAAGATTCTTATTGGTCCGAACAATGTCTAAACTTGTTGACATTTACAAAAGACAAGTGACAGACGAGCTGAAAACCAGTTTTCACCCATCTCCGAGGGACAGGGAAGCAACTTGGACTCCACTGATCCAGCAAGCAGACAGTGAACCTGAATTGTTTCTGAACAGACCTCAGCAGGTCTAAGATGTAGCACTTAGCATTACATGAGCCCAAAGGGATAGCCTCACCTGAGAGGCTAAAATCATCCAACTTCGCCTTGAAGCCATTCAAAGCCTCGCCAGGAAGCTAACTTATAGCTTCGCCTAAACTGCTAGAGCGCAACTCCGCAAAGAGAGTTAACTTCGCCTGAAGCTACATGCAACTGCGCAGAAAGGGTATATGGTAGCTTCGCCACAGATGTTATCTAGCTCCGCCGTAGAGCTTTCTTCTAACTTCGCCAGATACTGCCTCCAGCTCCGCTGTGAGTTCAAAGCGGGCATCGCCGCTGTTGGTCTGCTATGGTCAACCTTTGACCAATCAAATCTCCAGATGAGATCAGATCTAATCAGATCAAATCCAATTAAGATCAAATCGGAGATCAAATTCGGCAGTTGATTGCCACAATCTCTTGACTCTCCTAAAACGAGTAAGAAGATCAGGAGAGATCTTTCAACAATATGGAAAGGATCAAAACAGATCAAGAGGATCAACCGACCTGCCATTTCTAGCTTCGCAGAAGCTGATCCTAGCCTCGCAGCAAGGCTACTTTTCGGATTTAAATATATTTGATTCAATCTGTTTCCATATTTTCAAGGGACGGTTATACCCTTGCTCTTCCTATAAATAGCCCGCCAGGAGCACAAGGAGGGAGGACTTCTTCGAAGAGCTTTTCTGAGGCGATACACAAGCAGAGACTTCTTCACAAAGCACCGTGCGTTCTTGAATTCAGAGACTTTATAGAGAATTGCTTCTCTAATCAGGGTGCTGATACCCTAATACCTTCTTCTCAAGGAATCTCCGGAACCAGGCGAGAAGGAATTCCTAATTGAAGGCAGGTTTTGAGAAGTAGCAAGAGGGTTCTACCAACCTTCTGTTCTCTGATTCCCCGAACCAGGCGAGAACGGAATCTCATCGCTCGCATCGTCAAAGGAACAAAGTGGTCACGCGCTGACCAGACTCCTATCGGCACACTTCTCCAGAATCTCTGAGGAGATCTACCTGTAATCTTTTAAGAATATTGTAATTTAGCTCCTCAACTCTTTTTATTGTAAGTTTTCCCCTTTGCAAAATTATATGGAAAACAATGAGTATAGATCGATAATAATGAATGAATAAAAAGCAAATAAGTTCTAAACTTTCACAAAAAAATATTTAGAAAGTTTTAGAATCAAAAACCAAAACCATACTTTTTGAAAAACGTGCATTTTTGTGTGTATGTATTTTTGAGCTTCAAAAATATATTCTACCCTTTAACGAAATAATTTCTATCAGCTACATGAGACTTCAAACGGGCTTCTCTTATAGTGATGTTGAGCGACGTTTTGAGCTTGAGCAAAGATCCCGTACTTGAGTACCCTTGAGCCGTCAATACCTTCCTTTAAGGAAGAACCTGTTTCATCTTATCGAACCCTAAAATACACTCTTGAACTTTGATTAGTACCAAATAGCTTTATTATTTTGTTATCATCAAAACACACAACCCGGGGATTGTAATCTTTGGGCCAACAATCTCCTCCTTTTGATGATGACAAAACATATGAGCTATCTATAAAAATAATCTAAGAAAGAGTTTTGTAAAATCTCCCCCTCAAGTTATGCTCTATCAAGTACAAGATATATGATATCAATACCAAATAAACATGAACAATAAACATAAACATCATAACATAAACATCATATAAACATCAAAACATAAATACTTCTCCCCCTTTTTGTCATGCATCAAAAGGGTAAGTGTAAACAACCAAGAATAACATATATGTAGTTTATATCAAAAGAAAACTCATGAATCAATAATACAAACATTTAGTTCTCCATAAATGAAAAAAAATCTGTTAAAATCACGTTGCTTAGTAAAAATATCTACTAGTTGAAAATCAGTTGAAACATAATCAATTTTAATATCACCTTTCTCATAATAATCTCTAAGAAAGTGATATCGAATTTCTATGTACTTAGTCTTACTATGTTGATTTGCATTTTTAGTCATATGAATAGTCCTAGTATTATCACAAAATATCTTCACATGGTTATAATGCAAATCATAATCGAAGAGAGTATGTTTCATCCAAAGGACTTGTACATAATCAGCCCCGGCCGCAACATATTCTGCCTCGGCGGTTGAGGGGGCTATAGAATTTTATTTCTTGGAAGACCATAAAACAAGATAATTTCCTAGAAACTGACAGGCTTCACTTACACTCTTCCTTATCCACTCTACCACCTGCATGGTCAGCATCCAAAAAACTTGTCATTGAAATTGTCCGCTCTTCAGAGACCATAGACCCATTCCAATAGTACCCTTAAGGTATCTAATAATGCGTTTTATCGCAATCAAGTGGGACTCTTTAGAACAGGATTAGAATATAGTACATAGACATACATTAAATATGATATCCGGCCTACTAGCCGTTAAATATAGTAAACTACCAATCATATTTCTATAAAATTTTATGTCTACATTTATATCTTTTTCATCCTTATCAAGTTTTGTTGTGGTAGCCATGAGAGTTTTGCTAGTCTTTGCCCCTTCAAGCCTAAATTTCTTGATGAGTTTCTTTGTGTACTTAGCTTGATTTATAAAGATCTTATCACTCCTTTACTTGCTTTGAAGTCTAAGAAAGTAGTTTAGTTCACCCATTATAGACATTTCAAACTCATTCTGCATGCATGATTCAAACTCTTTGCAAAGTTTTTCGTAGTAGATCCAAATATTATATCATCAATATAAATTTGAACAATGAGAATGCCACCATCTACATGTTTAGTAAACAATGTGGTATCTATTTTTCCTTTAATAAAATCATTTGAGATGAGGAATGTTGAAAGTCTTTCATACCCAGCTCTAGGGCTTGTTTTAAATCATATAAAACTTTGTCTAATTTGAAAATAAAATCTGGATGTGTAGGATCAACAAACCTGGGGAGTTGTTTAACATACACTTTCTCTTCAAGAAAACCATTTAAAAACGCGCTTTTGACATCCATTTGAAAAGGTTTGAAGTTTTTATAAGAAGCAAAAGCAAGTGTGATCCGTATAGTTTCGAGCCGTGCTACGGATGCAAAGGTTTACTTATAATTGATTCCCTCGATTTGGGTGTAACCTTGGGCCACTAACCTAGCTTTATTCCTAACAACATTCCCTGACTCATCCAACTTGTTCCTAAAAATCCATTTAGTACCAATTGTTGGTCTATCATGAGGTCTAGGGATAAGATGCCAAACTTGGTTGCGCTCAAATTGATTGAGCTCTTCCTGTATTGCAAGCAACCAATATGAGTCGCCCTTTGAGGATATTCTTTGGTTCAATATGAGAAATGAAAGCATAATGGCCACAAAGATCATGGAGTTTGGAGCGAGTAGTTATCCTTTTGATACATCACCTATGATGAGTTCCTTGAGATGACTTGTAGCGTATCTTCAATCTTTTGAAAGTGGTTGTGATGGTTCCACTTCAACCTCTTAAACTTCACCTTGATTATCAAGTTTCGGCTTGTCTTCTTGGGAAGGTGAGTCCTTCAACGTTACTTTCTCTATGTCTTCACCTAAAGAATCAATTTCTACAACATTCTTAACAAAAGCATCAGATTCTTCAAACTTAACATGCATAGATTCTTCAATTGTAAAAGTGAATTTACTGAAGATTCTATAAGTCTTGCTAGTGTTAGAATAACCAAAAAAAATAGTTTCAAAAGCCTTAGCATCAAATTTACCTAAGTTATCTTTGGTTTTACATCCAAATACTCTAAAATAAGAAAATTAGGCTTTCTCAAATAATAAATTTCAAAAGAAGTTTTAGAAGAATTTTTACAAAAATAAATTCTATTCAATATGTAACATGCCGTGTTTACGACCTCGACCCATAAGTATTGAGGGAGTTCGTATTCACTAATCATTATCCTAGCCATTTCTTGAAGAGTACGATTCTTCCTTTCAACGACTCTATTTTGTTATAGAGTTCTAGGACAAGATAATTCATGTTTAATTTCATTTTCTTCACAATAAGTGATAAAAGAATGGCTAAGAAACTCACCACCTCTATCACTTCTTATGCGCAAAATTGAAAAACCATTTTCTTTTTCAACTTTTTTTTGAAAAATATTAAAATACGAAAAAGGTTAATCTTTATGTTCCAAAAAGAAAATCCATGTAAAACGGGAAAAATCATCGACTAATACAAAGACAAAACGATTTTCATTTAAACTTTTAGTTTTAGTAGGACCAAACAAATCCATGTGGATTAACTCTAATGGTCTAGATGTAATGATATCCTTGATTGGTTTGAAAGAGGACTCAGTTTGTTTCCCAAGTTGGCACGCATCACAAATGCACTTCTTTTCAAACTTCAAATAAGGAATACCCTTTACTGATTCCTTAGAGTTAATTCTAGATAGATGGTCAAAAGATACATGGTCTAATCTTCTATGTCATAACCAAGAATTCTCATTGAAAGTATTCAAACATTTAGCATTGCAATCTAGATTTAACATATCAATAATATATACATTATTTTCACGAAATCTGGAAAGAATACAAACATTGGTTTTACAATCTAAAATGTTACATGAAGAATCATCAAAAATAACTTTGAAACCTCGATCACATAGTTGACTAATACTTAAGAGATTATGTTTAAGTCCATCAACTAAAACAACATTTTCAATCAAAGGAGATGAACCAATCTTAATGTTACCTATACCGATAATGTTGCCATTTGAGTCATCTCCGAAGGTGACGGTGCCACCTTCTTGATATCTTGATGGGGTTGCAAAATTGTTGATATCCTAAGTCATGTGCCTTGAGTAACCGCTATCAAGATACCACCACTCCTTACGTCTTGGAGCCTTGGTGTGTACCTATATCAAATAATGAAGTTGTTGATTTTGGTACCCATATTTTCTTGGATCCTATAACGTTAGTACTTCGAACCCAAACATGATTATTTGAAGCATTTATATGATCAAAAGAAAATTTAGCTAAGTGACATTTTCCGCCACAATAAGTACATGTATAAATTCTATCACACATGAATGCATGATGTGCATGATGAGCATGTGATACATAAGTATGCTTAGTGTGTGATTTAGAAGTGTGAGCATGTATAGTATGAACTTGTCTTTTTGAAGAATTTTTCTTAGAAAATATGTCTTCTAATTTAACTTTATTAAACTCACATTTCTTTAAAATATTTCCCAAATTGTTGATTTTAGTTTTTAAGATAGAAATTTTATTTTCATCAATCATTGAAAACTTTGCTTTACATGAGATCGTGTATACATCAAAGTCTTTTTGGTTGATAAAAAGAGTGGAATACAAATCATCTTTTCTTTTGAAAGTGTGATAACTTTATTTTGAAGAACTTCATTTTCCTTTTTCATTTTTAGATATTTTTTTCTTTAGAAAATCATAATTATTTGAAAGTTCTACAAATACATCTCCTTTTTCATCTATAGTTAAATCACAATCATCAAGAGATGGTTCAGAGATTACCTTAGGTGTGTTATCATTTGCCATGAAACACACGTTTGCAGTGTCCGCCTCCTCTTTTGATTCACTTTCTGAATCCCATGTAGCTTTGAGAACTTTCTTCATGAATGGCTTCTTTGGCTTGTTTGAGAAAGATGACTTGTTTTGATATTCAGACATTCGACAACGATATGTCCGGGTTTCTGACAGTTGAAACAAATGATTTTCTTTTCTTTCTTACCTTGCCATCGTCTCATATGGTTATTTTTATCTTATTGTACATCCTTCTTACATTTCTTACGAAAAAGATAAATCTTCATCATCATCATCTTCTTCTTCTTCATCGGAGATGGTGGGAGTAGACTTGAAGGCGATACTCTTCTTCTTTTGTGGAGCCATTTCTTCTTTAGCCTTCCTCTTCATCTCATGGGTCTTAAGGTTGCCGATAAGATCAATGAGCTTCATCTCTTCTTTATCGTTCAACTCCTTCAATGTAGTGGCTTTGACTTACCATGATGGTGGAAGTGCACGAATGGCCTTCTGGACTTTTTGATCATTATCGATTTCATCACCTAAAGAAGAAAGACCATTGGTTATTTTAGTAAATTTTGTAATCATATCATCAATGGACTCATTTTCATGCATAGTAAAGTTTTCATATTGAGAACGCAAGAGATCAATTTTAGCCCTCTTGACTTGTGATGTTACATCATGAGTGACCGCTACATGAGACCAAATCTCGTAGGCGGATTTGTAGTGAATAACCCTATCTATATCATCATCATTCAAGACTTGAAACAATGCATAGTGTGCTTTTGCATTAGCATCAATTCTTTGGTGGCAATATCGGACCAAATGTCATCATCACCACTGGGTATACTAAATGGTTTGGTCATGCCTTTGCCACACGGCTTCCTAGGGATTGCAAAAATACGGTCATCTTAACCTTCCATATGGGAAGTTAAGGCTATCAAACTTGGGAGGGGTCTTAATACCATCGGCCATTTTTCCTTGTGGATGAGAATGAATAAGTCAATGAAATAATTAGCAAATAGGATCTCTCTAAGGATGTTAAGCCAAAACTAGAGACCTAAGATCTTATACCAATTGAAAATATACCTAGAGGGCGATGAATATCTGTAATACTAATCAATTAAAAGATACAATGTAATATAAAATGAGATGATGCAATCGATCACTCAAAACAAGACTAGAAGCCGAATTCTCCGTGAAGGACTCTGAACTTCTCCTCGTGATTCCTCTAAATAAGAGTTTGAGGTGCGTAATTGCTATCTTGTTGTGATGAGTATAGATCGATAATAATGAATGAATAAAAGCAAATAAGTTCTAAACTTTGACAAAAAAATATTTTAGAAAATTTTAGAATCAAAAATCAAAACCATACTTTTTGAAAAACATGCATTTTTGTGTGTGCGTATTTTTGAGCTTCAAAAATATTTTATACCCTTTAACAAAATAATTTCTATCAGCTACATGAATCTTCAAGCGGACTTCTCTGATAGTGATGTTGAGCGACGTTTTGAGCTTAAGCAAAAATCCCGTACTTGAGTACCCTTGAGCCATCAACACCTTCCTTTAAGGAAGAACCTGTTTCATCTTATCGAACTCTGAAATACACTCTTGAACTTTTATTAGTACCAAATAGCTTTATATGTTTTGTTATCATCAAAACACAAACCTAGGGATTGTAACCTTTGAGCCAACACATTGCTCCGACGGTATTCATGGATCTTATGAATAGAGTGTTCCAACTATATCTGCATCAATTTGTAGTGGTATTCATTGATGACATTTTGATCTATTTGAAGACTAAAAGACAACATGAGGATCACTTAAGGATTGTACTTTAGTTGTTGAGAAAAAAATAGTTATATACTAAATTTAAGAAGTGTGAATTCTGATTGGAACAAGTTGTTTTTCTGGGTCACATCATATCAAAAGAAGGAGTATCAGTGAATCTGATGAAGGTGGAAGCAATCAAGAATTGGCCTACACCAGTCAAATGTTACAGAAGTTCAGAAGTTCTTAGGATTAGCAGGTTATTATTGAAGATTTGTGAAGGGATCTCCAAGATGGCAGTAAAATTAACACAGTTAACAAAGAAGAGTACGAAGTTTGTATAGGGAGAGAACCAAGAGAAGATTTTTTTAGAAATTAAAGAATAAATTGACATCAGCTCTAATACTGACAATGCCCTTAGGAACAAAAGGGTATGTCATCTATGGGGCTGTTTGTTTCGCGTAAAAGGCCGTAATTCGTAAATTACTTACAACTTAGTTACAACTACGGCGTTTGTTTGGACCGTAATTCGTAAAAGACTTACGTAACTTAACTGTCACTCACTTGCAACCCAATTACCACTCACTTACAGCTCAGTTACAGTTAATTTTGTGGTCATGCAAATTTGTATTATTTTTTTTATATTAATATTAATTTTTTTAATAATTAGCATTTTTAATATTTATTTGCAATATTAAAACTTTTTAAATCACCAAATAGTTAATTTTGTGGTCAACTTTTTCACTTACGACTTACACGTTACGACAACCAAACACCGTAAAATACAATACACTTTCTTACTTATAACTTTATATTACCAACCAAATACCGTAAAACTTACATGCATGTAATTTATTTACAACTGTAAAAGACTTTACCAATTACAACTTATGAATTACGACCAATTACGACAACCAAACAGGCCCTATAATGATGCTTTAAAACTGGGGATGTATTCTAATGCAACACAGAAGAGTAATTGCTTATAAATCCAGACAATTAAGAACTCATGAGAAAAATTACCCCACACATGATCTGAAATTGGTCGCGGTAATTTTTTCCTTAAAAATATAGCAGCACATCTATATAGAGTATCATGTGACACACACACACACACACACACACACCACACACAGATCATAAAATTTTGAAGTATATATTCACTCAGAAAGAATTGAATATGGGGCAAAGAAGATGGTTGGAGTTGATGAAAGACTATAATATCTCTATTCATTATAATCCTGGTAAATCTAACGTGATAGCTGATCCACTAAGTTGGAAATCTGGTGGATCGTTAGCCACCCTAATAACTAAACATAAAAGATTAATGAGAGATCTGAAAGAAATGCAAATAGAAGTCAAATTAAATGGTTCCACCAAATTGATGAATCAATTAAATCAAATGAGTGTTAAATTTGATTTATGATAAGATCAAGGAAGCATAGCAAAAAGATGATACAATGAGAATAATCGGGAAAAATGTACAAATAGGAGAAATCAGGGATTTTATCATTGATGGATGATGTGTTGAAGTTGGGACACCGACTATGTGTGCCCTAAATGACTTAACTTAAAGAGAAACTCTTGAAAAAAGCTCACAGTACTCCATACACCGCACATCCTGGTAGCACCAAAATGTATCAAGCCTCACAGTCTAACTTTTGATGGGAAGGAATGAAAAAGAATATAGCGGAGTTTGTACAGAGATGTTTGGTGTGCCAACAAGTCAAAGTGAGCATAAGAAACCCCCACCCCCGAGATTACTGGTCCCTCTGCCAATTCTCGAATGAAAATAGAGTCATATTATCATGGTTTTGTCACCGGACTTCCTTGAACATTTCAATGATTTGATATCATCTGGGTAGTGGTGGATATACTTATCAAATCTGCACTCATAAATTAGCCCAGATATATGTACAATAGATAGTCCAACTGCATGGAGTACCTCAGATCATTATGTCAGACAGAGATCCTTGGTTCCAATCAAGATTTTGGAATAGCTTATCAGTAGCTATGGATACTAAATTGCAACCGAGTACAGTGGTACATATTGAGACGGACAATTGGAGCGAACTATTCAAGTGTTGGAACTAAGAGCCTATTTATTGAACTTTGGAGAAAACTGGAATCAATACCTGCCATTAGTAGAATTTGCTTACAATAATAGCTACCAGTCTACTATTGGTATGCCTCCATTAGAAGCTTTGTATGACCCGAGATGTAGATCTCTAATATGTTGGGACTGTTACAAGTTACCTAGTCATTGGGAAAAAAAAAGCAGAAGAGAGGAGATAGATCAACAACACCAGTAGCAACACCCACTAAAATGTTAGTTCTAGGATCAATCTGACAACTAATCAATATCACCGATCTAATTGGCCAGGTCGGTGAATATCAGGTGGGAGGTTTTTCGTTCAATATAACATTCCTTAATTACAGAACCACCTTTCAATTACCTTCCTTGGTTAAACACCAATTAGACTAGTATAAGTCAGTCTCAATATAGTGAATATCAGTATAACCCCTGTATAAAGAAAATTAATTCACTTATACAGTACTTGGAGTGAGGTACACTTATAGAGAATCTCCTTAAGATAATTACGTCCCCCGCTATGGTGCTAACGGGTTACTGGACGCTACTCTCTCAAGATACAACCTCATTCACGGTATTTGGATAGCACTACCAAATCACCGTACGATTAAACTGTAGTTAACCAATACCTTCACAGGATTATCAAAGCAGCAGGACCAAGAAAAATTTCAGGGAGAATATTTGTCTTTACTTTGGAGGAACACCCACTGTAGAGAAAAAAGGAAAATAGAAGAATATTCTTCTTTGGAAGTCACTGATTTAGACAACAATTCTATTAAAAAATCTGTTGAATTTTCTGAGCCTTCTTGCAGAAGGAAACTTCAGAATCCGAGTTACTTCTTGTTCATTTTCACTTCGGACCTTCACTTTCACTTCGGAATTCAAAATGCAGACTTTCACTTCAGAATGCAGAGAAGGAAGTTCACTTCAGAATACAGAAGAAGAATTTTTGTGTTTCTGTGTTAAAATGGGAGAAAAGGAGTGCTATTTATAGCGCTCCGGGAGGGGCAAATCCCTCCAAACAGTTGCAACGGTTCGTTTCAGACAGAAATTGCCCAACCATTGTAACGGTTTGTGGCAGTTTCCTGTCGGCTTGCGCTGTTGCAATCCGGATAGCGGAGCGGGTGCGATCCGCTGTAACCCATACCCGTGAGACCCGGTTCAAAAAGAACCGGACCGGGTAGGGAATTTGGGCCCGGGCCCGGGCCGGCTGATCGGCAAAAAGCAAACACAAGAATAAGTAAGAAGAGTGTGGGTCGATGTTACTACTCTTGCCATTCTTTCATAGTAGCGAAGTGGCAATACGGGTCGTATCCACAAGGAGGGAGAGCGATGGAAGCTTGATGCGACTTCTTTGTTCAAGAAAAGAGAAAATTCTTTGTTTCAAATAAGGAATTAGAAAATGAAAACAAGTTAGTTTCAAGAATTGTTTGAGAATGATTTGATGATTTGTAAAGTTAGATTTTCTTAATGGTAAAAGCGCATGGCTAACTTTCTATTAAGTGCTCCCACTAATCCCTAACTTCTTGAAGATGTAGCCTCACGATGGATCATAGGCAAGTAAAATCTTTATGCATAGGAACTATTCACGTTAGAAACGAATGAAAGTCCTTCCTTTAACTTAGGTTTACACGGTAAAAACTTGGACATTCCCTTATCAATATCCAATAGAAGGCGAGAAAAGGGAAGACACAAGTACACTAATGGTATCGGCAAAGTTAAAAGAAAAATCTCTAACTTACAAAAATAAGTAAAGGATACAATCCATAGATCATCAAAAACCCATTAAGCATGAAATATAAGAAAGCGAATACTTGTATGTAAGTTAGAGTTAGAGCCCTTGTCTTAAGATATCATAGCTCTCGTTTGCACAAGGCTTATTTGACACTATTGACTCATTTGGGTTTATCAATCAAGTTGTTAGAGATTAGTGGGTTAGTAGTTAGTTAGCCATGCTATGGAGGAGTTAGTTAAACATGATAGTAAAAGAAACAATAAAAGAGAAGAGGTAAAGAGAAAAGGAGTTACACTAAAACAAAGAAATAAAAGCAAAGGAAAACACTTAGAAAATGGAAAGAAGAAAGAGAAGTAGTTACTTGTATTAGCTTGTCACCTTCCAAATACAACTTTTACACACTCTCTCTCTTTCACTCTAATGGCTAAATCAACTAGAAGAAGAAGAAAAACAACAACAACTACAACTCCAAAATCAAACTAATATAAGATCCTAAAGCTCTGGATATCTCCAAAGTGAAGACCCCGGGGGGGTATTTATAGGCACCAGGGGAAAGGGGGCCAAGGGGACGACCCCTGGCCCAAAGCCTGGGCATGCGCGCGCCAGTACGGCCGTAAAAACGCGGCCTGGGCCGCGTTTTCGCGGCCCAGCCAGGGCGGCGCGCGCCTGGCTTCGGGCAGCGCGTCGTCCCTTCTGTCTCCTGTCCACTTTGTCTCCTGAATTTTTGATTTGATGCCCTGTGCTGACAAAATTTCCTCCCTAAAGTATACTTTGTAGGCCTTTAATCACCTATTAAATGGTGGTTTAGGGTCTTCTTCTTCATTTGCACACCATGGACCTAGGATTAAATAAGCAAAGCTTTATTAGCAGAATTTTACATCAAATAAATATGAGAATGTGAAAAATTAGAGACTAATCACACTCCCACACTTATCTTTTTGCTCGTTTCGAGCAAAACAAAAATAAGAAAATTATTACACCACTTTCGCAGGTGACGCGATTGCACTGAGCATGTGCAATAAGCCTTTAAATTTCTAAGTTTTCCTTAAGAGAGGAGTGTTGTCTCCTGAGTGTTTTCAGCGGATTGCACCCACAAAATCCAGTAAGTGAAAAAATATTTAAGTGTTAGCAAACCTCTTTCAAGAAAAAGAACTTTCAATCATCTAAGTAAAAATGACCGAATGGTATAAGAATTAAGTTCAACCCTCACAAGTCCTCCTATACTTTAGCCTTTATAAAAGAAGAAATTATGATTTTTCTTTAAATTTAGAAAGGATCTTATATTTCTAACTCATTCTGTTATTTTACTTTAGATAGATATGCATAATGTGTAAGTGTGATGCTTGGGGTTTTTCAACTCAACTTTGAATATCATTTAATTTTATTAACATTTATCTATTATTTTTGGTTTTATTAGACTTTCTACTTTACTCATGTAATACATATCAAACCGATGACTCCCAAACCAGATGGTTTTAGGACACCAGGTGGAAAAATACCCCTCAGGTTAAATATGCAAGTAGAATAGGCCACAAAATAAAGATTTACTATTATATATTGATTATTATTTTTTGGTGTGAGTAATTATGCTTCTTGAGGCACAATTATCTAGCGCTTATTTTTCAGAGTTGTGTCTGTGTAGTTTATGCATATTCTACTAAGGCTAAATAAAAGGTATGAGTTATTTTCCTTATCCCTCCCAACTCTTAGTCAAGCCAATCTTTCTTGTTTATTTAGGCAAAAATAAAGATTTATTAATAAGGTTTCCTTAATTCCTACAACCTTTTGATATTTTTATAAAAAGTATGAAATTTCTTTTCAATCTGGAGATTTTTTTTTTGGGAAAGAAGAAAAAGTGTTAGCACCCCCCCACACCTATCTAATGCATTGTTCTCAATGAATGTTATCTAAATACAAATGCAATAAATAGGGTGAAGAAGGATGTCACCGTCTTCGTTGACTCGGACTGGCCAAGTTCGAATAGGCTAAAGAAATGTCAAAAAAAATATAGAAGGGGTAAGCATATAAACAATTTTTTTTAGTTGTTGTGGTTAGGTGTATGACAGGGCAAAAAGAGTCAGCACACTATCATCCGAAGTCATAGGCTCAGTGGTCAAGAAGGGCTTCAGTCTTTGCCTGTCCACTTTGAATTCTGTATTGTTCTTAGGGTCTACAATAAGCACAACACCGTATGAGAAAACGGTGCGCACAATGAACGGTCCAGACCAACGAGTCTTCAGCTTTCCCACGAAAATATGAAGCTTAGAGTTATACAACAGAACCTTGTCTCCCGGGGTAAAGTTTTTTCAGTTTATGATCTGATCATGAAAAGTTTAGTCCTGCGTTTGGTAATCCGAGCATTCTCATATGCTTCATTCCGTATCTCCTCTAATTATGCGATCTGCAGTCTCCTTAGCTCACCGGCCTTACTCAGATCAAAATTGAGTTGCTTAATGGCCCATAGGGCACGGTGTTCTAACTCGACTGGCAGATGACAAGCTTTTTTGAATATAATTCTATAAGAGACCTCCTCAGAACTATCTTAAAAGCAGTGTGGTAAGCCCACAATGCATCGTTGAGTTTGACCGACCAATTCTTTCGGTTCTGTCTGACAGTCTTTTTCAGAATGAGCTTGAGTTGTCGATTGGTGACTTCTACCTGCCCATTTGTCTGGGGATGATACGGAGTGGATAACTTGTGATTGATGGAATATTTTCGCATCAGAGCTTCAAAAACTCTGTTGCAGAAATGTGATATATTATCACTAATTATCGCTCTAGGGGTGCCAAATCGGGAGAAGATATTTTCTTTGAGAAATTTGACAACCACTTTGTTGTTATTGGTCTTTGTAGGCACAACTTCTACCCATTTAGAGACATACTGTACAGCAACCAAAATGAACTGGTTGCCAAAGGAATTAGGGAATGGTCCCATGAAGTCAATACCCCAAACATCAAAAATTTCAACTTCCAAGATCGGGTTTAGGGGCATCATGTCTCTTCTTGAAATTTTCCCAATCTTCTAACAATTTGCGCATGACTTGCAAAAATGGTATGAGTCTTTGAACAAAGTAGGCCAGTAAAACCCACTTTGTAGAACCTTCTCTGTAATCTTGCGGGGATCGAAGTGTCCTCCACATGCAAGTTCATGGCAAAAGCTTAGCACACTCCTCTGTTCTTCCTCTGGTATACATCGTCGAATAATCTGGTCGGGACAATACTTAAAAATATACAGCTCTTCCCAGAAGAAGTACCATACTAGGGAAAAGAAATAACACTAGTCTTGCTTTGTCCAGTCAGCAGGTATTTGTCCAGTGGCCAAGTAATTGACTATGTCCGCATACCAGGGTTCCTTGAAATTGGTAAGGATGTGCTCGTCTGGGAAATCTTCATTGATCGGAGCTTGTATGATGGGTGCGTTCAAAATTCGTGACAGATGATCAGCGACCGCATTCTCTATACCTCGTTTATCTCAAATTTTCAGGTCAAATTCTTGAAGCAAAAGGATCCACCGAAGCAGTCGGGCTTTTGCTTCCTTCTTGGTCATGAGGGATCTTAGTGCCGAGTGATCTGTGAAAATCACCGTCTTCGAGCCTAACAAGTATGGCTGGAATTTTCTAATATAAAGACAACAGCCAAGAATTCCTTATCAGTCGTTGTATAATTCTGTTGGGCATCATTCAAGGTTCTACTCGAGTAATAAATCACGTGCTACCTATTGTCGATGCGCTGTCCTAGAACAACATCAATAGCAAAATCAGAAGCATCGCACATGATTTCAAATGGTTAGGCCCAATTAGGAGCAGAAATAATAGGCGCAGAAATAAGTTCTTACTTAAGCTTCCCCCATGACTTGAAACATTCATCGTTAAAATCAAAGGGCACGTCCTTAGCGAGCAGGTTGGTTAAGGGCCTAGCAATTTTGCTAAAATTCTTAATGAACCGTCGATAGAACCCAGCATGACCTAGAAAGGATCTAATATCCTTGATGCTTTTGGGTGGTGAAAGCTTAGCAATCACTTCTACTTTAGCCTTGTCAACTTCAATGCCTCTCCTAGAAATCTCATGGCCTAAGACAATCCCCTGTCTCACCATGAAGTGACATTTCTTCCAGTTTAGAGTTAGATTATTCTCCTTGCATCTCTGCAGAACTAACTCTAGGTGATGAAGACACTGATCAAAGGAATCTCCGTAGATGGAGAAATCATCCATAAAAATCTCAAGGAAACGTTTGACCATGTCGCAGAAAAGGCTAAGCATGCACCGTTGGAATGTTGTGGGAGCATTGCATAATCCAAAGGGCATGCGTCGGTAAGTGAAGGTTCCGAACGGGCAGGTGAACGTGGTCTTTTCCTGGTCTTCTGTAGTAATAGGAATTTGATTGTATCCCGAGTACCCATCTAGGAAGCAATAGTACTCGTATCCAGCCAGGCGTTCAAGCATTTGGTCGATGAAGGGTAGAGGGAAGTGGTCTTTACGGGTGACTGCATTCAACTTTCTATAGTCGATACAAACATGAACCTTGGTAGGTAGTCTTGTTTATACCAACTCTTTTTGCTCATTTTCAACCACCTTAAAGCCAGCTTTCTTCGGGACCGCATGAACCGGGCTAACCTATTGGCTATCAGAAATGGGATAAATGATCCCGTTGTCTAATAGTTTCATAATTTCTGCTTTTACTGCCTCTTGCATGAGTGGGTTAAGCCTGCATTGTGGGTCCCTCCTGGGGGTTGCTTCATCGATTAAATGGATTCTATGTTGAACTATGACTGGACTTATCCCTTTGATATCCTGCATTGTCATCCAATGGCTTCCCTATATCTTTTCAGAATAGACATTAAGTTGTCCTCTTGTTGCTCAGTCAGGTGGGATGCTATGATGACTGGCAAGGTTTCTCTTCCGCCCAGGTAAGCGTACTTGAGGTGTTCAGATAAGGCTTTTAGCTCTAGGGAAGGTGTTACTTCATTGAAGGCAATCTCCGGACTTGCTATCCTATGATGAGGTACACTTGGGCTTGACGCCCAATCCACTGCCGAATCTACGATATTGTCTAGATTAAAATCCTTAGCCTCCAGATCAAACTCTGCCTCTGTTTCTACGTCCATGCTTTCATCATGCTCACTGGTCAGATTTTCAATAGAATTGACCTCAAAGTCTGATCATTGATATCTCTGGGTTGTCTTCCAAGATTGAAGACATTGACTTCCTTCGTCATGTCGCCAAAGGTCAATCGCATGGACCCGTTCCTACAGTTGATTATGGCATTGGCTATGGCAAGGAATGGACGTCCTAAAATGACCGAAGTTTGAGACCGCAGATTTGACACAGGTTGGGTCTCAAGCACAATAAAGTCAACGAGGTAGATGAAATCCCGACCCGGTAAGGACATCTGTGATTTTTCCCTTCGGAATTTTCACAGATCGGTCAACTAACTGAATGGTGACTCGAGTTGGGCTTAGCTCGCCCAACCCAAGTTGCTGGTATACTGAGAGAGATACCAAGTTGATACTTGCTCCCAGATCAAGTAGTGCTCTGCTGATTTCTGTTTGTCCTATAGTATAGGAAATTGTGGGACATCCGGGATCCTTATATTTCACCGGAATGGGACCAGACAGACTTTCACTTATATTGGTTGCTAAGAACACTTTCTTGGGCACATTTGTCTTTCTCTTCTTCATACACATATCCTTAAGACATTTGGCATAAGCTGGGACTTGTTGGATAGCGTCAAGAAGTGGCACATTCAGTTTGACCTGGTTAAACATCTCAAGCATCTTTTCCCTGTACATATTCTTATTATTGTTCCTAAGCCTATTGGGAAAGGGTACTATAAGCTTATGAACTTGTTCAGCAGTTTTGTCCTCGTCAGATGTTTGAGGAGCAGTTTGGAAGGAACTAGTAGAGGTGGAGGCTGGAGTAGGATCAGTATGGACTGGATTTTTCTATTGGTATACCTGATTATCCACCTTCTTTCCAGATCGAAGTGTGTGAACAGCATTGCATTGGTTAATCGAAGGATCCTGAATTTCGTACGCTTGATTGTTTTTTTGGGTTAACTAGCGGCTGACTAGGTAAAGTACCCTTTGGTCTTTCACTTAGGGAGCTAGCTAATTGGCTCATCTGTATTTCCAATCTTGATATAGCCTATGAATGGTTGTTCAGCGTTTGTCCCTGATTTTGCATAAAAGCGGTTTGGGACTTCATAAAAGCTTCCATGCTCTCCTCCAACTTACTGAATTTCTTTTCTATTGGTGAACTTTTAGAGGAGGAAGATGGATCTTGATTGGGAAAATTTGGTGGAGGACTGGGATGGTGAAAATTGTTGGAGAAATTAGGCCTAGGAGGATTGTTCTGGGCCAAGGAGAAATTTGGGTGATTCCACCAACCTGGATTGTATGTTTACGAGTAGGGATTATGTGACGGTCGTGAGTAGGGCACGTTCAGGTGTTCCGGTGGCACTTACTGGGCATGAAAAATAGGGCACTCTTCAAAGACATGGTTTGGTGCCTGACAGTATGAACAACTCGGATTGTAAATTGGTGGTGAGTTGATTTGGTTAACATTGACTGGCTCTTTCCTCTCTAAAGCCTCTATTCTCCTCATTAGGGTTGCAATCTTAGCTTCTGCAGGTATGGATGATTCTAGAGATAGGAGCCCTCATCTTGAAGTTATAGATTGTGAATTCCTTAGTTTTTCTGAGGCTGGCTCTCACTGTAGGATTCTCTCAGCTAAATCCTCAAATAAATTCCAACCCTGGTTCTCATCCTTTTACAAGAACCCTCCTTGACACATGGTTTCTAAAAGGGTTTTCATTTGATAATCTAAGCCATCGAAAAGAATCTGACACTGACGCTATTTCTCCACACCATGATGAGGGCACTGAGCTAGGAGATTTTTGAATCGCTTAAAGTATCTCCAAAAAGGTTCACTCGATTCTTGCCTGAACTGCATGATATTCTTTCTAATGAGGGCATTTTTGTGGATTGGGTAGAATTTCTTCAAGAAGGCCTTGACGAAATCATCCCATGTTGTGACAGAATCTACCGCCAAACTGTACAACCATTTCTTCGCTAGGTCCTTTAGGGAAAAGGGAATGAAACGTAACCTAACGGCATCGTCTCCTAGCTGGGGAATACGCATCATAAAGCACACTTCTTCAAATTCCCTAACAAAGAAGTATGCGTCCTCCGATTCTAAACCATGAAACTTTGGGAGAGTGTTGATGAATTGATGCTTTAATTCAAATTATTTCTATTTGCCTCAGGTAGTTTTTATACAAGATGGTAATGAGGTTCTGATCGGGGAAAACCTGTCCTGAAGTGACGCCATCACAGGTTCTAGATGCAAGGGTAGAGAAGTATTTCTGGTTAATCTGGAAGATACAGGTCTCTCACCCACTCTTGCATGCAACATATCACAAACAACGTAAAGACAACAAATAATCAAAAAGAATAAAATAACAAACAAAAGAAAGAAAAACAACCACAAAGCCTTAGTCTAAGGTACCTAGACCTAGACGACTCCTAACTGGTCGATTCTCTCGGGGGAAGTTGTTGCACGCTAATCGGCCAGGAAAGGGCAAAACTCGTGGGAGGTATCCGGGCGTGAGCCACGGGCCTTAATTACGCCAAACCACGGAGCTTTCAAGGATTTACCTCTTAATCCACTTTCCTTAGACATCGATTTTGCAGGAGTATAGTTCTTACAATTTCCAACCTCGGTTAATCTCTTAGTGAGTCCGAGATGTCCCTAGGGCCAACGTCTATCAATTTTTAGTTAAGGCTTGGGATAGTGTGAGTGCACTTGGAGATGATTTTTTGGCTAAGGAAGGGTGATGAAATCCCACCTTATCTTATTTATTTGAGATTTTGCCGTTAATGTCAATTGTGTAAGTATACAGTTTATTCACAAGGTAACACTCAAAGCGATAATCACTCTAAAATATTGGTGCTATTCTATATGAATGCACACGTACCTTTTCTCCAGCACTCTTCAACAAAAATTGAAATGAATTGAAATAGACACGTGCCCTAAATGCAAACGTCTAATCCAAATTTCAATTAAGTAACAAGTGGATTTCTGTTGAGCTTATTACACATGTATAAAGTGAAGCATTCAATGGAACTAAAAAAATTTAGAAAGCAATTTTAGCGGCTTTCGGCAACCCTGCAAACGAGTTTGTTAGTACTTCAATCGGAGGAACTCGCTTTTACACGAATGTTTTTCGAGGGCAAATGAATCCTCGTGCAACGTCCTTGACCACCACTTTCGCTTCCCCTAATAGTGAGCTCCTTGGTACTTCTCTTACACACAAGAATAAAGAAAAATCTTTAGTATTGCACAATAAAGCCGTTCCCTCCCCGACAACGGCGCCAAAATTTGATCGTAAAAAGCAAGCATAAGAATAAGTAAGAAGAGTGTGGGTCGATGTTACTGCTTTTGCGATTCTTTTATAGTAGCAAAGTGGCTATACGGGTCGTATCCACAAGGAGGGAGAGCGATGGAAGCTTGATGCTACTTCTTTGTTCAAGAAAAGAGAAAGTTCTTTATTTCAAATAAAGAATTAGATAATGAAAACAAGTTGGTTTCAAGAATTATTTGAGAATGATTTGACGGTTTGTAAAGTTGTATTTTCTTAATGGTAAAAATACTTGGCTAACTTTCTACTAAGTCCTCCCACTAATCCCTAACTTCTTGAAGATGTAGCCTCACATGGATCATAGGCAAGTAAAATCTTTATGCATAGGAACTATTCACGTTGGGAACGAATGAAAGTCCTTCCTTTAAGTTAGCTTTACATGGCAAAAACTTGGACATTCCCTTATCAAGATCCAATAGAATGCGAGAATAAGGGAAGACACAAGTGCACTAATGGTATCGGCAAAGTTAAAAGAAAAATCTTTAACTTACAAAAACAAGTAAAGGATACAAGCTATAGATCATCAAAAACCCGTGAAGCATGAAATTTAAGAAAGCGAATACTTATATGTAAGTTAGAGTTAGAGCCCTCGTCTTAAGATATCATAGCTCTCGTTTGCACAAGGCTTATTTGACACTATTGACTCATTTGGGTTTATCAATCAGTTGTTAGATATTAGTGAGTTAGTAGTTAGATAGCCATGCTATGGAAGAGTTATTTAAGTATGGTAGTAAAAGAAACAATAAAAGAGAAGAGGTAAAGAGAAAAGAGTTACACTAAACAAAGAGATAAAAGTAAGGAAAACAACTAGAAAATGGCAAGAAGAAAGAGTAGTAGTTACTTGTATTAGCTTGTCACCTTCCAAATATAACTTTTACGCACTCTCTCTCTCTTTCACTCTAATGACTAAATCAAGTAGTAGAAGAAGAAAACAACAACTACAACTCCAAAATCAAACTAACATAAAGATCCTAAAGTTCTGGATATCTCCAAACTGAAGACCCTTGGGGGTATTTATAGGCACCAGGGGAAAGGGGGCCAGGGGGACGACCCCTGGCCCAAAGCTCGGGCGCGCAGCCGCACGTACGGTTGCGAAAACGCGGCCTGGGCCGCGTTTTCATGGCCCTGCCAGGGCGGCGCACGCCTGGCTTCGGGCAGCGCGTCGTCCCTTCTGTCTCCTACCAATTGATCTCCTGGATTCTTGATTTGATGACCTGGGCTGACAAAATCTATTCCCTAAAGTCAATGACTACTTGTTAGGCCTTTAATTACCAATTAAATGGTAGTTTAGGGTTTTCTTCCTCATTTGCACACCATGGACCTAGGATTAAGCAAGCAAAACTTTATTAGCAGAATTTTACATCAAATGAATATGAGAATGTGATGAAAATTATGCAAAATTAGAGACTAATCACCCGCGTCGGCTTCGGCGCGCGGTGGGCATGATTTTTCCCTAATCGCGCGCGAAAACTCCAAGTACCCGAAGGGCACACCCTTTGTTCCCATTTTTCTGTATTTAAACACTTTAAACTTTCATCCATGGCTAATGTGGTACTAAATGTTTTTAGCTACCTTTAGTCCCCTTTTGAATTTTGAATTAGGCAAACTTTAGACTTGAATATCTCATTCATTCGAAGTCGGAATTGAACATGTAAATATACCACATTCATCCCCATGGAAGGAGAACACACTCCAAGCATTATCTAATTGATTCTATAAACGAATATCGCCGTAATTCAACTCAAAGATTCACATTTAATTCTTCATATTTCCCACATAAAACCCTTCACAATACCCACTGAAACCTCAACAGCTAGCAGCAAAACCCACGACCAAGATAAATCAAGACCCACGACCACAAAGATCAAGACTTTGCTTGATCAAAACCATAACCGCAGAGATGGAAGACCAAGATAGATCAAAATCCATAGCCAAAAGAGATGAAGATAAAGATAGATCTAACCCACCGGCTCGGTTCATTGTCATTGCCTTTTCACACAAAAGCCCATGATCTACCCTTCAATCCGAAGATTTGGGACAAAATTAGGTCAGCAAATCAAAGCAAAAATAGGTCACAAGAATCCTCAGAAGAGATTTAGACGGTGAAGGAGATGAATCAACTAAAATGTCATTTTCTCTCAAAATTGAGAGAGAGCTGAGAGCGACCGAGAGAAGAGAGAAAAAGGAGAACAAGAAAGTAACCCTAATGAAGCGCAATGTCTGGCAAAAAAATTTAATCGGGGTGTCAGAAATGAGAGTGTTTTTGTCTCAATTTAAGATGAAAACTGACACCTTAAAATCTCACTTTCAGTCCATCTCTTTTCTTGCCAAACAAACACAGCAATAAAGATAAGCCCATGAAACCCACAAATTCAGAAAAAAGCCTACTTTCTAAACATTTTCCCACAAACAAACATACACTAATAGAAACTTCTCAGAAGATCAAAATCAAAAACTAAATGAGCTGCTAGTGGTTCTCCACTGAGGTCAGACTCAGTAATAAAAAGATGGAGTTGAACTAATATAATGTATGAAATATCCTAGGTTCAACTTCATGTGACATCCTTTGTCAAAAAGATAAAAATATAAAATGAAAAGAAACCTTACCAGTGCTACGTGCTAGGGTTAGATTGAGAAAATTTTAGATAAATGTGTGCATCATGGTCAATTAATATGTTTCATATTATAATGCTACTGAGGTCAATTAATATGTTTCAATTAAGGTTTGACTCAGTAATAAAAAGATGGAATTGATCTATTATAATGTATGATATATCCTAGGTAGGGGTGGCCAACGAGGCGGGTCGACCCGCGTCGACCCGCCCCGCCCCGCCCTGTGCGACCCGTTTGAGTCGCACAGGGCGGGTTACGGGTCAACCTGTACCCGCCCCGTTTAGGGGCGGGTCAGAACGGGTTGACCCGTCCCGTGTAAACGGGACGGATCTGATTCGTCCCGTGACGAATCATGGGATGAATCGGTCGGGAGGAAAATTACCCCTCCTCTTTTTTTTTTTTTTTAAGTCCTATATTATTATATATGTGAGACGGAAATTTATTTCAGACCCCTATTTTTATTTTTTATTTTTTTTAAACCCTCAACAGCTTAAAAAATTACCTATTTGGGTAAATTTGAAATTTTTAAAAATAAAAAAATAATAAAATCCGAGACGGGTCTAACCCGTCTCGACGAATCCAGGTAGGATCAGAGACCCGATTCGTTACCCCGATTCTTGATTCGTCTCGTTTAGATTCATTACGAGATGAGTTGAACCCGTCTCGTAACGGATTCGTTAGCCAACGGGACGAATCAACTCGATTCACCCCGTTGGTCATCCCTAATCCTAGGCTCAACTTCAGGTTACATCCTTCGTTAAAAAGATAAAAATTAAAATGAAATGAAACCTTACTAGTACGACACGCTAGGGCTAGATTGAGAAATTTTAGATAAATGTGTGTGTCACTGTCAGTGACGGAGCCAGGGGTGGCACCGGGTGACACGTGCGCCCCTCCTGCCGGCCAAAAAATAATACACTAGTAGTTCAACTCTTCCAATATTTTTCCGGTGCTCTCTTTCCCATTTCCCCACTTTTTCCCCTGATCCAGTTTCTCTCCTCTCAGTCTCTCTAATCTCATTCCCAATTCCCAATCGCCTCAGTCCTCCTCTCTTGATCTCTGATCTCGGCGGCGGCGGCGAGGCCCTCAGCCCTCCTCTCTCGGTCTCCGATCTCCTCGTCCTTGTTAGTGCTCTCTTCCCTCCTCTCTTGATCTCCGATATCATCGTCGTTGTTCGCACCCTCAGGCTCCTCAACTCTCCTCTCTCGATCTCCGTGGTATGCATTAGTAGCTACATGTACTTCTGTCCGTAATTTTACTACAATGAAAAATTTATGATGCAAGTTTTCGGTGAATCTGGAACAGAAATTAAACTTAAAATCAGAATGTTCATGACTATTTGATTCCGCCTCTTTTTGGAGGTGCTAAATAATATTTTTGAGGGATAAATAGCAAGTTACACAAAAAAATAACCTGGTTTCCGATATTGAGTGGCTGAATAGCCCAATTTGGCAAGGATATACAGAGAAACAAATAGTCAAGTTGATTGTTCATCATCAACGTTGGATTCAGGGCAAAA
>JAVJIF010028527.1:0-61934 GCA_038442645.1 Agave tequilana | reverse complement strand
GATATAAGTGCATAACTTGTATAGATAGTTGATCTCAAATTACTGGATAACACTTGTCAAATGTGTTCATTTACGTACAAAATTTGCCTTATTCAGGGAAGTTTCCATCTATAGTTCTATACTTCTTCCTCATAGGTTGTATACTGTTTGGGTTGTTAACAGCTTTCTTTTTTACATATTCATCCTTATGCCGAAACTATGAATTACAAATTCACTATTGAACCTTCAGCATGGGACACAATTTTTATGCATGCAATAAGCCACAATATGTTCTTTAGTGCATGTTGTACCTAAACTTCCTACCTACCTGCTAACATCTTTACAAATCAGTTAAATTGATTTATTTCCTATAGATGTAATGAATGCTAGTGGGGGTTTTCATTTAACTCTTATGACTAAAAAAATTTACCTGGTGGTTGCTGTGAAGGTGGATACGCAGACATCTTGTGCATTCAAGAGAACAGAAAAGGAGAAGGCGAGCGTATGAAGAACTGCGCTGAGACTGCTGGAAGAACCGCCACTTATCACTGGCCCAAATGTTGGAATTCTGTGAGCCATCCCAAGCTGCAGTTATAGACACCCAGATCTGTAGAGTCATCTAATCGCTACCATGATGCAGACATAAGGAACGCACCGGAGTTATTTTATCCATCAGGATTCCCGGAGAGCATCGTTTTTGTGATGAAGCTGACTTCTCTCTCCACTTGCAGAGTCACATACATGCCTTTGTCTATGTAGCCTAAGCGAACAGCGTTGAATCTGCTGCAGTTCCTTCCTTGCAGGGTTTGTACTGCTGGTTGTCGTCTTGAATGACTCAGTACTCTGCTGAAAACTGTTGAGTTGAATTTGAAACCAACAGATTTCTTGCCTCTTTGCTTCACTCGCGGTGTATTTGTATCTATAATTGCAATAGTTGTAATAAGCTCGTAGCTGAGTCTTTCTTGGCAGCAGAATATCTTTATCATATCATGATAATTTCTATTATAAGAGTTAATTATCATGATCCATGGCCATATCATTGGATGTTACTGTCTTCTAGTCCAACGACTGCACTACAAATTTTCCCCAAAATTTTTTGATGGCATGACAATTTGGCCTGGTGCGTGTTACATGTAATTTTTTTTATTGGATTACAAGAGGTCACAGTTTAAGACTGGACTCGATTTTTGTTAAAAAGAAATTTAGTAGCAGGCAAAAGATGAACTCACAATGTAGCAGCTCATCTCTAATGTTGTTGATCTGAAGTCCTAGTCGCGACTGTAACTGGACTTACTTGCAAATCCACAGAATTGCTCCACTTGTTTCCCTAGTTTCTAGTTGCAAGTGTAACGAAGTCCGCTTTTCTGGGGGCAACAATTTCCCTGAAAAAAAAAATACTCCCCGCAACGAAGAAGTGAAACTGAAGAGCCGCGAGGAGAAGATGATCGTAAATGCTCCGCTCCTTCTCTCATCTCCTCCACTCTCCGCCACCGTCACGGGCAATCCCTCATCTCGCCCGAATCCGCTTTGCCTCCGTTTCCCCCTCTCTCAGTAACTGGTCGCCATTATCAGCAACCCCTTACTCCTTCGTCCAAATCCTCTCATCAGCAGCCACATCACTCTCTCTCTCAACAGGACAGCAGTCTCACTCTTGCGTTCTCAAGCTTGGCCTCGACTCCAACATCTTCATCAACACCGCCCTCCTCGACCTTTACTCCAAATGCCACCGGTTCTCCGATGCCCAGAACCTGTTCGACGAAATGCCCGATAGAAACGAAGTCACCTGGAACACTCTCATCTACGGCCACTCCCAGTCCCCGCGCCCGGCACTCGCTGTGCGAGCATTCAACGAAATGATTTCGCTGGGGTTTCTCTGACCCCTTTCGGCATCTCAAGCGTTTTTGTTGCCGCTTCGCAGATAGGTGATTTACGGACCGGGGCAATGCTGCATTGCGTGGGATTTAAACACGGGCTTTGCTCTAATGTGATAGTGGGTACTGCGTTGGTGGACATGTACTCAAAGTGCTGCAATGTGAGCGATGCTAGGAGCGTGTTTGATGATATGGGCGAGAGGAATGTGATCACTTGGACTTCGTTGGTCACTGGGTATGCATTGGATCAGAGGCCAGACGATGCAATGCGTTTGTTTAGAGAGATGAAGTGTCGAGGTGTCGGAACGAACAGAGTAACTTATAATTGCCTTCTCACCTTTTACTGTGTTTGAAGATCTGGGTCATGGCAAGCAAGTGCATTGCCTTGTGATTAAAGAAGGGTTAGATTCCGATCCTTTTATATCGGTGACGTTGCTGACAATGTACTCGAAGTGCGGCAGCTTGGAAGATTTTGCTAAGATGTCCCCAACTATCTCGATTCACGACCAAGTTCCTGCAACTCTGTCATTGCAGGGTTCTCCCATTTGGGAAATGATGCTGAGGTGCTCGACATGTTCTTGCAAATGCGCAGGGAATCCATCGAAGTGGACTTCTTTACATTCGCAAGCGTGCTCAGAGCAATCGGAATCTTCTCAGCTCTACAAGAGGGCAGGCAAACTCACGCCCTGACACTGAAATCTGGGCATGATTCAAACGTTTGCGTTCGAAATGGGCTCGTCTCAATGTATGCAAGGTGCGGCACAATCGATGATTCTAAGAAAGTGTTCTCTTCAATAGACGAGCCGGATGTTGTGTCATGGAATTCACTCTTGTCGGGCTGTGCTCAGCATGGGTACGGCAGAGAGGCAGTGGAATTGTTCGAACAGATGAGAGCAATCGGAGTCAGGCCCAACAGCACCTCATTTCTATCCGTGCTCACGGCTTGTAGCCATGTTGGGCTCGTCGACAAAGGGCTCAAGTATTTCCATTCGATGAAACGAGGGGAGTACCCATCAGCGGTTGCAGGAATCGAGCATTATACTTGCATGGTTGATCTTCTCGGTCGAGCTGGCTATCTTGAAGAAGCTGAGTCTTTCATCAATGCTATGCCGATGAATCCAGACGTGCAGGTCTACAGAGCTCTGCTGAGTGCCTGTCAGGTTCACGGAAATGCAGAGATAGCAAAACGCGCAGCGAGGTGTGTTCTTGAGCTGTGCCCGGACGATCCCTCGGCCCATGTGTTGCTGGCCAATGTGTTTGCTGCCGATGAGTGTTGGGAGAAGGCATTGGGGGTTCGAAGAGTTATGTGGGGAAAGGAGTGAGAAAGCAGCCAGCTTGGAGTTCGGTCGATCAAAGGGTTCCTGTTCTCTAATGTTACCAATTGCTGCTGTCAAAACTAAATGATTTTAATGGTGAGTTGGGTCAGAGGAGGCTTGACATTTGTTCACACGCGTTGCATATTTTTCACAGGGTATGATATTTTGTTCACTTCTTGATATCATTTTGTGATGCTGAAGTTTATTTTGTCATTGCTGAAAGCCCTACTCAAGTTTTGATTTGGTTATTATCCCAAAAAAAAAAAAAAATCATAATTTTGGTTGTAGATCTCTAGTCCAGTGTCAACTACAATCTATCAACTAACAAATGGACAAATATTGTTGAAAATTAGTATCATTGGGATGTTACGACGTGGAGGAGGAGAGCGTGCGCCTGGGAATATCAGTGTCAACTACAATCTATCAACTTTTCTGAGTAGTGTTGTTTGTTTGGCAGAATAGCTGGGCTGATTTTTATTTCTGTACTGTGACAGCTATTCGAAAACACTCAGAAAACTGACAGTGTCAGACTAAGCTTTTTCCAATTAGATTTCTGATATTTTCAGTTTTTTTATTTCTATTTTTCATGCAAAAAGGCTCTTGGAAGAAAATGTGAAGTTGAAACATGAATTTGATTTTTTCTAATAATTAAACTTTATATTATTATATTATAACTATGTTGCATCTTTTACTTTTCAACTACATTCTAATTCTTAAACATTTTCTTCTATGTAGTGTCAGATTTTCATTTGATTTCAGCTAAGGGCCTGTTTGTTACAGAGAAAATGAGCGGAAAAGTGTATTTTTCTCTGAATTTATGTGGCCCGTGTAGTTTTCCCATGTTTATATATTGGTTGGCAGAAAATCAGTCTCAAAAAATTGTCTGTGGACTGCTTCTGTTCTTTTCTCTCCAAATGGAGATGAAAACGGTCATAAAACTAACATTGACTGAATTTTTCAAATAATTTTTGATTTTGTCATATTTTCAATTTGAATTTTCTTGTCAAACATGCTCTCATTTTGGAGCTGCAACCAAAGAAGGAAAATGCTTATGTTTTGCAGCCCGTTTTCCTTACTCAACCAAACAGAAAAAGCTAGGAAAGTGGAGAAAGAGCACAACTGGCTCCTCCGTTTCACTCTTTTCTCTCCTATTACATCCAAACAAACATGTTGAAATGCTGTAGTATTTTATTTTATTTTATTTGTCGTAGCCTTGATTGAAGGCATATAAAATCATGAGCCATGCAAATGGACAAAAAACTTTGAATAACTGTAGATACAAATTGTGTGCATCAGTGAAATTCGCATTTTGTCAAGTATAATGAATGGTGATAGCTGAGTTGTTGTGAAAAATAACTCGACATTCATTTACAATATGGTGAATTTCCTCAGTCTTAGGTCTAAACTCTTAAATTTATGGCACCAATCGCCACTTTGTCATCTGAAGCCACATCGATTTTTTGTTAGGCCTACATTTAATTTTATTTCAAACCTAAGATCTGAACTGCTTTGTTTGATGAATTAGTATTGGTCGCCTCCCATAGCTCACATGTTATGAATATGTCCCTTCGTGTTTGTGAATTTTAATATGAATAAAAAGAGTCATTCCTCAAAAAGAAATATCTTATCATTTGAAAATTTTAGGTTAAACTATAGAATTTGAATATGATTATAAAACCTGTTACCATCTTAAGATAAAATTATCTCCTTCATACACTCTTTTATTTCATTTTAAAAAAATCGGCAACAAAAAATGTGAACTTAAAATTTTCAGGTACATATATGTTCGAGTATTATTCATAAATCAATTGAAAGTACAAAACTAAAAATTCGATAGATATATCAAAAAATTAAGTAAGATTAAATAATATTATAACAAATTTTAGATAATATAACTAAATAAAATCAAGATTCACTAGAAATAGAAATTTTATAATTAAACAGAGAATTTTGAACTTTTACTTTAACTGAAGGCAACTCAGAGTTTATTTGAAAATAAATCGCAATAGAAATTAATCTCTATTTCTTCAACTATGAGTATTATACGATAAAGTTTATTCATGTGCATATTATTTGTGTGTATAAATGACAATGAGTATAATACGAGTATCATAGCAAATCATTGAAAAAAGTCGCTAAATTCATGCGACCAAATAATACGTGAATTATAGCGTATTGACCAACAGAGGATGTGAAAAGCATGAACTATTAAGTGTACAGAAGATTGGTGCGAGCAAAGATGCTAGAAATGCATATGCATTAGATTCCAATTACTTGATAGTTATTTATTATTTTTAATTTTGTGTCCGTGTCATGAACAGACGCAGTGGCAATTTTGGGCTGATTAAAGTTTATTTAGTATTAACTGTCTTTTTGGGCCGATTTAATATGGGCTCCTGTAGATGGGCCTATGTAAATCTCCTTCATAAGCTCTAACCAACCTAACCCTAGCCCGATAAATAATCATTCCTCCCGTTGCTCGTTCGGCTGAGGTGGCGGGGAGAGAAACGGCAGCTTCTCAAATCCCTCAGCCATGGTAAGTCCCCCGAATTCAAGTATTTTAAGATGTAATTTTGTATATACAAACTATTGTGTTGTTTACTTCTATTTGTTGAGAGATTCGATTGACTGTATTAAGGCGATCTAACCTGCAAAAAAACCCTAATGATACTTCGGTGTTGCTGGGACCTTGTTCGATCTGGGTTTATGCTGGATTGTGACAGGAATATAGGATTAGGGTTTATAAATTTGAGATTTGAAAATTCTCACTTTTCTGTTTCTTGCGCAAAGTTCTCATTTTTCATTTGGTTGAGGATTCCTCTGAACTCAAAATGCGCTAGGTGAACTGGTCTCTAATTTAATAGGTTCAATAGCATCATGATTCTAAATTTTTAATCTAGTAGTAGAGTTAAAATGTCAGCTTCTTTGCTTAAACTGGATAAGCAAGCTGAGATGCATTAGGGTCCGGGACTCTCAACAAGTTTGTAGTGATTTGTCCTTAACTTTCAGTTGATGTTTCAAATGACTGGGTCAAGTCCTTTCTTTCTTTCTTTTTTTGTGATTGGATTATGCAAATCAATGCATTGTTCACTTCATCAAATAACTCTTTGATTTCCATTTCTACGATAGATGAATCCGTATTGCCTTTTGGCTTGTAGTAGAGATGGTCACTGACGCGGACAAGGAAGTGAACGCCGGCTAGATCTCGTTCTAGCGCCAACGAACCCTAAATGATACCCCCAAGCAGGAAAAATACTCGAATCCATGAGCAAAGCACTCGAATCTACGAGCAAAGAGTAAGCAACTGGAATCCACGAGCAATTGAAAGAGGAAAAACTGAATTTAAATGATAATCAAAGTTGAATTTAAAAATAAAAATACAATGACCTTGGCAAATAAAAAGGAATACTACTTTAACTGAAAACCTAATTAAATAAAAGAAAAATAAAATCAATCGGAGTTCAAATCAAACTTGAAAACCAACTTCACCTCAGAGTCGGATACGGCTGACACGCACAAGGCTGTCGACAGTCATAGGGCCCTGTTGACAGACTGTATAATTTCAACTCTCGAGAAAGCGACTCCGCATGCAGTCTGTCGATAGGGACAGAGTGAGCCACACCTGTCGACAGGCCAACTTTTGGCTGTTAATAACACGGTATGTCTGGCTTGTTTCTGATATGTTCTCCTACATCAATCGCAGTTTCCCTTATATCACCATTTCCCTTTCTTTTCTAGATTCTGTGGACTGTTCATGGTCTTGGGAAGTTGTAAGGTTGCTCCCTGCTTGCATAGACATATAAGCTGCTTTCCTGTAAGGTTGTATACCCGAGGAATACATAAGCTAAAAAGTGCACTGCGTGTTTCTTAAAACCCTCATCTCATTACTACAGTGCAAAAGCATTTGAACAGAGAACTTGGATATATCATTAAGCATTCTTCGTATGTCACAATTGGATGACAAATGCTGTATAGAAAAGTATTATTCTTTGTGCCTATTCATTTAAACATTTTGTTCTTTTGCATGTAACTATTAGTATTATGTCACCATATGACATCTAGATGTCTTTGTTATTAGGGATTAATGAGATTATAGTAGGTTGTTAATCGTTATAGTTATCTGAAAATTGTTGTTAATGGTTTTTTTAAACTTAAGCAACGGTATCTTCAAGTTTTAATTTTTTTCTCTTATCACTTTCACATTTACTTTTCTTCACTACACTACTTCAATAACTGTGCTCACTGAAGTTCCTGTTGTTTACTTTTTCAGTTTTTTTTGTTCTTTATTGATTTAGAAAAAGCTTTTGATAAAGTGGCAAGAGAGGTATTATGGTGGATATTAATGAAAAAGGGAGTTCACATCAAATATATTGACATAATTAAGGACATGTACGATGTAGTAGTGACAAATGTCAGAACTTGAGGAGGCATAACAGATGATTTTCCTATCACAATTGGATTGCATCAAGGATCTGTATTGAGTCCATTTTTATTTGTCATAATGATTAAAAGGTTATATCATAGTTCAGGTGTCTGGTTGAACTTAGTGAAGAAGCTATATCTCTAAATGTGTAATTTAGGTTATACCTGAAGACACTAATTTGAAGACGGAATTTATTTCTTTAAATCCATTATTTCAAGCATTATAATAATTGGATTTTGCTTGTTATATATAGCTGAACGTTCCGAAAACAATGTAGACTTACTGCAAGAACAATGCTTGCACACCTTGCAGAGAAATGATAGTGATGTGAAACATGTACGTGGACGGAAGGATCATATAAGATAACTCAAAAAGAACGTTTCACCAACAAGAAGACTCTTGATAAGAAAACGAGTTAAAACAAATAATATCAATTGTGATTCTTTAACATGCCATTATGTGATCAACATCAAATATCAAAGTGTTTATTAGATGTTCTTTGCTACGTATGTAAACAAATTTTACGTGTAATAAAGCCACTAGATCAATTATAAGGGAGAAGCATAATCACTCACTCACTTTTGATGTGGACAAGAGATCAAAATAGATAATCAGCTGGATGATGTATATTTAGACTTGTAATTAAATGTTGATATAATAAAAAATAATACATGGGGTGATGGTAGACATGATCTTAGTTATTGTCTGATTGTTGTGGTCGATTTGCAGATGAGGTCGAGATAGTAGCACTGTAGAGGACTTCAAAATGAATACTATGAATATTCTCGCTCAGAATTTTGACCATGGGAGGGGCTTGGGCTCGCCTGATGGTTTCGCGGGTGTGATGGTCTAGCATCTGGGCGTGACGCGTGCGCGCGCGAGCGTTGGGCGCAGTCTTGAGTGCATAAGCCTCCGACACTTCTTCAAGAATTGTGACAAGGGTCTTAAGCAGCTTTGGAGCAGCAAGGAGATCCGGATTTAACTTGAACAGTTGGGAGTGAGGTGCCTCAAACGAAGTTGAGGCAAGGCGGTGAAGGGCCGTCGACGATGAGAACTCGACGAAGATTTAACAGAGGAAGAAAATTAATGTGTGAGGTAGAGAGAATAAAAAGTAATTAATAAATCATTTAAGTCATCTCACCACTAATTGAGTCTGATTAAGGCATTTCACAACTAATATAATTTAAAATTGAGAAATTCAATAATCAAACAAGGCCCTTTAGGTAAGCTATAAAATTGTACTCTTCTAGTTACAATTGAAATAGAAAAATTAATCTTAAAAGAAATAAAAAATTTAAAAGAAAGCAAAAATACATGAAAAGGAAACTATTAATCCTACTACAACTCTGATTACTACAATATATAAAATAGAATTTCTACTACTACAACTATGATTACAAAATCTTTTTTTGGAGCCAAATATTCATGGTTCTACTGAGTCTTTATTGGTACACACGTCATTTTTTGGATTTGGACTTTGGTGGCGGTGTCAGCTCCATGATGTCCGCATCATGATAAAATTGTGGATGATTAAATTATTACCACTCAAGATGGTGGGACTCGTAAGTATTTGATTTGATGAAAGGAAAATCATCAACAAATAATTCGTGGTTATATCGAAGTGAGATGTAAAAGATTGAACCTGACATTTTGGAGTAGTATAAGATTTCTTCATCCTCAAACTCAACAACGTCGAGTTCTTTCCAACCCTGGGAGAATGATGCGAACATTATGGAGTTGACATTGCCACCAAAGTCCAAGTCCAAAGAATGACGCGTATATCAAATGAGACTCAGGAGAACCATGACTATTTGGTTCTAGAAGTAGATTTTGTAATCAGAGTAGTAGTAGGATTTTTATTTTATATATTAGAGTTGTAATCAAAGTTGTAATAAGGTTAATAGTTTCCTTTTCATGTATTTTTGCTTTCTTTTAAATTTTTTAGAATTAATATTTTATTACAATTGAAACTTGGAGAGTACAATTTTATAGCCTATATAAAAGGCCATGTGTAATCTATTAGGGGATATACAATTAATGAAAATTTTCTTCTCTCTCAATTGAGTTTGATTATTGAATTTTTCAATCCTAAATTCAGTTAGTGGTGAGATGCCCTAATCATACTCAATTAGTGTTGAGATGCCCTAATTGATCTATCAGTTATTTTTTATTCTCTTTCTACCTCACATCAAATTTCTTCCTTTGTTGAATCTTCACTGAATCCTCATTGTCAATGACCTTCATCAACTCATTTCGTTTACATCACCTTTCTCCTAACTATTTAAGTTAAAGTCTAGTCTTCTTACTGCTCTACAATTGCTCAAGACTCTTACTACAATTTTTGAAGAAGTGCCCGTGATTTCTTGATGTGAAATGAAATGTGCACATTTATAATGTATATTTGACTGTCGTTACATTAATTCGAAGAATAAATATTGCACTTATATACATACATATATATATATATATATATGATTTTCAGAAGACTTGACATAAACAAATAAATCCGAGCAAATCAGGCAAGTTACCTATGTAAATTTGTGCAGAAAAGAAAAGCATGCAATCAAATAATTCCAGCAAAATAAATTCGAGCAAATTAGGCAAGCTATCCATGCAAATCTGTTCAGAAAAGGTAAGCATGCAATCAAATAATTTCAGCAAAATAAACGCGAGCAAATCGGGCAAGCTATCCATGTAAATCTCTTTAGAAAAGAAAAACACGCAAATCAATTAATTTTAGTCAAACAAATTCAAGCAAATCAGACAATTATCTAAATCTTAATAAATCCAAGCAAATCAGGTCATTCTTGAAGAAGAATTAGACCTTCAAACTATAAATAGAGGGTCTCCTTCAAGAAGAAAAAGTAAAAAAAAAGAGTGAGTTGAACCCTAAATTGGGGAAGTATTAGATGCCCACCATCGTCATCGTCTTCATTCTTCTCCGAAGCTTCGATTACGACTGCTCTAGTTCAATAATCATTTCTTTTTGCTTTTTGTTATTTTAATTGCAGTGGATCTCTCTCTCATCCTATGCTTGTTGGGGTTGTAATTGGTGTGTCTCTCTCTGTGTTTATGTGTGTCGTACTTAGGCATGTTCAATCACAAATCACAATAAATTAGTTTGGCTAAGGCATGACTCGTTTACCGATCGTAGACGTAGAAATATCTATGTAGCGGTCTATTAGAAACTAGGTTGGGTTCGTGTGTCATATTGAGCGGCTCATTTGTGTATTTCATTGGTGTCATAATTTTGAGGCTAGACATGATGTACAATCTTATTTGGGACATTCATATCACCATCGAGTTTTGATTTCAGTCCAAACTACTTATGACTTCGTCTTTTCGGAAACAAAGTCTTCAGCTACAATTATTGCATTAACTTACATTTTGTTAGTGTTGCTTTATTTGGAATATCCTAAATAAGATTGTACGCATTGAAATATCAAAATTTGCGAACCAATATGACACATGAACAAATACCTCACAAGATAGATAGATAGAGATCACTCGGGTGACTGAAGTCGTTCCCCGACAACAATGCTATTTGATCTCTTATTTTGTGTTCGTGAAGATTTTAATCTTGCAATTAGATGAATGTAAGTAAAAAGTATTGCAAGATATTGATATCAAAGTAGAACTACTTTGCAAATTGTTGAGAGAATCTTAGTATAGGGCGAGATAGAATATTGAATCTAAAACTAAGAAAAGTACAACACCTTAATTCTTATCTGAATCTCCAAGTTACGTTCTAATTTTTATGCGAGTTATATTTTTTATCTTTTCTTTTAAAACCGATTTAAGAGAGTTATTTTTACCTATAACTAGAGAAAGGAAGAAAGATTAGTCTAAAAAAAATAATTTAATCTAGATAACCACTAGCTCTAAATTATGAAAGCAGTAAAACTAAACTAAGAAATCAAGAGAAAGAAGGATAGAAGAATAACTTTTATTAAAAAAATCGTTCTAATTGGAGTTTACAAGGAGGGAGAGAGTTAACTACAAGGGCAGAAAGAAATGCTAATTGAACTGTAGCATTCATGATCGGAATTTCGGAGAAGAATGAAGACGAGGACGATGGTGAACATCCAATACTCATCTAATTTAGAGCTCAACTTACACTCCTTATTTGCTCTCTCTTCTTGGAGGAGACCCTCTATTTATAGCCTTTTGAATGTTCATTTCTTCTTCTCCAAGCATAACCTACCTGATTTGCTTGAATTTGTTGGGATTTGGAGAATTGCCTGATTTGCTTGGATTTGTTTGACTGAAATTATTTGATTTGCATGCTTTCTTTTTGTGGACAGATTTGCATGGATAACTTGCCTGATTTGTTCGCATTTGTTTTGTTGGAATTATTTGATTGCATTTTTTTCTTTTTTAGACAGATATGCATGGATAACTTGTCTGATTTGCTTGGATTTATTTTGCTGGAATTATTTTATTGCGTGCTACCCTTTTCTGGATAGATTTGCATGGATAGCTTGTCTGATTTGCTTAGATTAGTTTCTTTGTGTCGAGTCTTTTGAAAATCATAAATATATGTATATAAGTGCAATATTTATTCTTAGAATTAATGTAACGATAGTTTAATATACATTACAAATGTGCACATTTCATTTCACATCACTTCTGCACTCAAGAGTGCGTCCAACGCTCGTGCACAGACGCGGCATGCCCAGGCACCAGGCGATCACGCCCGTGAAAACCAACAGGGAAAGTATTCGTAGTATTCGTTTCGACGTCCTCTACAGTGCTATCATATCGACCTCATTTACAGATCACTCACAATAATCAGACAACTTAGATCATATTTACCATCATCACATATATTATTTTCATTACGTCATTTAATTACAAGTATAGATATAATCATCAAGTCTATTATCTATTTTGTTCTCCTGTCATATCAATCAAATTGAGTGAGTAATTTTGCTTCTCTCTTGTAATTGATCTAGTCTCTTTATTGCACGTAGAATCTATTTACCTACCTAGCAAAGAACATTTAATCAGTACTTTGTTATATGATATTGATCACATAAAGACATGTTAAAAAATCACAAATGATATTACTTGTTTTAACTCATTTTCCTACCAACGATTTTTATGTTGGTTAAATGTTCCCTTGATTTATTTTATCTATTGCTTCCGCTCATGTACACGTTTCACATCAATGGTCTTTCCATTCAAGGAAAGAGGCATTACGACCGGAAGCAATCAGATTATGGTGGACAAACCAAACCAGTTTTCCACAAGAAGGTAGTTCCTTGCAACCTCCATTAAAAAAATGTTCCTTGTAATGCTGTACCCCGTGGGTCAAATTTAGTCTTTAACTGATCAAGTGTAAAATTTTCGTTCCAGGCCAAGACTATAAGAAGATTGTGCTCAAGCTGCAAGCATATATCAAAGCATCCCATAAAGGTAATTGGTTTTTATATAATGTCACTTTTTTTTGGATTTTTCTGTTATTATACTATCAATAATTTCTAACATAGAAGTTGTGTCGTTCTTGTAGAGGTGCAAGCATTTTGAGATTACTGGAGACAAGAAGGGGAAGGGAACATCTCTCTTCTAGTTTTGCTTATCTGCTGTTTTATGCCATGGTTGCATTTCATTTAGAAGTGGAACCTTGTGAAAGCATCATTTTGCTTTGCTATTTGCTTGTCTAGGAATCAAAAAAATGACTTTCTGCTTTAGTGTATTTTGTGATTATATATTTACCAAGAAGTTATGGCTTAGATAATTTTATTAAATATTAGCGATGCACCGCACTTAGTTGAAATGTAGCATGATCTAGTGGGAACTATCAAAATATGGTATTCAGTTTTGTCTGTGCAAATTCTGCAGCATCCAGATGGTTGTGTGGTGACTAAGTTGCTATCATTGCGATGCGTAGCTGTGTTATTATCTTGGTAGGAAGGTTTCATTGGATCTCGTACTGTTGTACTTTTACTCATGTTTACAGAATCACATTATTTTGAATTTACTGGCCACTGGATAGCTCTGCATTCAGTTGGTGCATGTCACTACTGTGGACAATTTTTTGCTTGTTGTGGGAGATTGGTTTATGATCTCACTAAAATACTGAATCCAGTCTATGATCAGATTGATTTCATCATTCAGTCAATGAGCAAGTAAACCATGTCTTTTTGACTACCTTGCGTGTCCCGTGTCTTGATTGAGTTCTAGGCTCACGCTTGTGTTGGTTTGAAGAATGTGCCGGCATTCGTTGACTATATGCGTCGCGCACCATGGAAGGGGAACTGTTGCGCTGTGGATGCACTGCACAAGGCCTTGGGCGTTGCTGGTGACCAAGCACCGTACTCCACTCATGTCAGCCGCTAGGCGAAGGCCCAACAAAATAACATCGGCCTTAGCATCAGTTCGAGCGAGATTGCTGGCTCCACCGCCACCTGCAGCACACTCCCGATGTATCTCTCCCCACGACAGCTGCGCAAGATGAATTTTGGCAAATTCTTGGCGTCGACATCGAACTTGAACTCATTCTGAGCGGGCCGAGTCCAGTGGTGCTGTGCAGAGGTCGTATCAGACCTCACAGGCGCATTTCGTCGAGTACCTACGGGGCAAGGCGATGAGGCAGCAACCATAGCCGTGACCGTGTCCACTGGCAATGGGGTTCGTTCAAAAACCCACTTACGTCGACATTTCCACGCTGCCCGCAGCAAATTTGTTCCGGCCACAAATAACTCTGGCCTGTTTCACCTTGCCTACAACCAACGCTCAATGACAAAGGATATGTTGTCTTGAACATCGGTACCGACTCGGGGGTACTTGACGGAACAATACAGTGGTTGTTGACATTGAGGTTTATGATTGTGTTGGTGGAGTGGATTTCGTTTGAGTGATTTTCTGAGATGATTGGCGAGGTAGAGCGGAGGAGAGATTTCAAATTACGAATTGCTGGGTAATTCCTACGCTCCCCACAATTCTAAGGCAAGAGCCTCATTTATTCTGACGGGTCTGCGCGCACAATTTTTGCCGGATAGCCTTCTGGTTTGTTAAAAGCTAAAACGTAGTTTACATTTTCTTTACTCTGCTTTTGTTTGAAAGAGCGAATTGTCCAATAAATATTTCTGTTGTAGAGTCTCACACATAGGCAATATTCGCAGAACCTTCTAATTTTGCCTAAAAAAGAAACACTATTTTTTCCTTCATTAATCTCAAGTTATATTATTCTCAGTTCAAATATGACAATAACAAAGAATCATATAACTTATAGACTTGCATCTAAAGCCTAGTAACATACACCTCTTATGCAAAGCTGAACATGAATGAATGATGTACACTTCATCACTTGATTGAACTGATTTCAAAACCCTCACGCTTTCGCTTCTTCGCATTGAAATCTTTTCCGGGTTCACTACTGCAGAAGAAACACGTATCAATGTCCACGTGGCTATCTAAAACCTCGGTTCTCTGCATCGGAATGACAGTCACCGGACTCGTAGGGCAGCACATTAGCCTATAACACCGGTCCAGCTCCACCTGTATCATAATCATCATATATGATCTCCGATTCAATACTTATACAAGATAACATAAAGAGTAATGCAAGTTATATGCTACAACTATGTGACTACCTTTCGTTCTATTGGCATCAGACTCTCAACGATAGAGAGGTATGTATCCAGATTCAAGCGGGATCAGTTCTTCGATGCTGCATCTGAGCGCAGACACAGTAATTGCACTCGCGCTGCAATCTAAGAACTTAACCTCTGCATTTTTAATGATCGAATAGTTAAATTGCGTGTAATGATTCAGCCATGATACAAGTTATTTGCCCTTGTGCATGGTTTGTTTGAAGTTACCTAATAGAGATCGTATTAGAAGCTCCCTAGTGCGAATGGCCAAGGAGTTAGCGTAGGGAGGGGCGAGGCAGTGGATCAAGAGATCGACATAGGAGTAAGGAGTTATGCACACAAGTCGCCAGTCAAGGGCTTTGAGGATTGCTAGCTCCATCCACTGAATTGTGCTCGGCTGATATGTGTGCTTGAGCTCTTCTGTCTGAACAAATTAAAGTATATACTAGGACTCAGAGAGAGATCAACAGTTGACACTTCTCTGGGGAAAAAAAATGACATCCCTCTATTTTTTTTCTTTGAATTTTGATAAATTTAAAGTATATACCCACCTGAAAATCATCCAAGGAAGGAATGAACACCTCATCAAACTTTGAAGCAATCGAAAGACACGCAATAGATACCAGCTCTACCATCCACACTTCCCATTTTTTCTGGTAAAACCTCAGAATTTAAACTATTCAGTTAAAATCTCTAAAAAAAAACTGTTCATAATTTTGATCAATATAAAGCAAAATTCTGATCTGAAAGTTGATCAGAAATGCTCACAATGTGGCAGCTGAGAATGATGAAGCGATCAAGATAATTGACAGCAGCAAAAATTGTTCCATGGTGCAGACCAGTCGACTGCCAGCCTGAATTATATTTGTTTCAAGAGGTAGAACTTAGAATTAAAGAGTACAATATTAACGATGTTGAACAACCTGTTGTGCGCGCATACAAATCACAACAACGAACCAAACAGAGAATCCTCAGATCTCCTCGAACAATTAAATCAATCACAACCAAGAAGAGAATCACCCAATCGCAAACAACAGATCTAACGAGGTTCGGCCTGAATGCCTACGTCCTCGGGGCAATCAATGGAGAGATTTATTTGTGGAAGATGATTACAATAACTCTAAGTCTCTTTGAATGCAAGAGTACTCAGAGCAACTACAATTCCCGCAGGTTACAAACCCTAGAATCAACATGAGGCTTAAATACCTCAAAAAACGGATCAGCAGATTTTTACCCAGAACCCGTCTTCGGTCGACCGGGCGGTCGACCGACCTCCCAATTCTCCAATACCGGTCGACCGGGCCGGTCGACCCAGAAAACCCGAGAGTTGGGTTTTGTCAGTCAAGGGCTTCCGGTCGACCGGGCGGTCGACCCAGAAAACCCGAGAGTTGGGTATTTGTCAGTCAGAGCCCTGCGGTCGACCGGCCGGTCGACCGCTACCGTTCCTGTGCATGCTGTGCACGTCGGTCGACCGGGTCGGTCGACCGATCATTCTGACTTCTGCTGCTGCTGATTTTTCTGCCACTGTCACTTTGCCTTTCCTGGCGGTCTTCGATGACACTTGGCAAGACACTTGGCATGGCATCACCTTCCTCAATGTAGTCTCTCCTCCAACAATTCTCCACCTCGGTGAAGATTTTCAAATCTGAGCCGAATTCAGACTCGATAGCGGCTGCACCAACCTGGTTGCCTACGTACCCCTGCCCAAGGGATCAAGCCGTCCGTAGTTCACCCAAATGAGCTTCAGCAAGCTCATTTCACCTGAAGGACATGGAGCAAGTCTTTGCAGTGTGCAAACTTTACCCCCGACACCACCTTTGTAAGCATATCGGCCGGATTCTCCGAAGTGTGAATCTTCAACAAATCAATGTCACCTTCTTCCAGAATCTCCCGAACAAAGTGATACCTGACATCGATGTGCTTCGTTCTTGCATGATAGACCTGGTTCCTCGCCAAGTAAATGGCACTCATGCTGTCACAGTTTATCTTCAAAATATCCTGTTCCACGCCCAAGTCATCAAGCAATCCTTGAAGCCAAATTGCCTCCTTCATGGCCTCTGTCATAGCCATATATTCAGCCTCTGTGGTCGACAACGCGACGGTAGACTGAAGTGTGGAGCGCCAACTCACCGGTGCCTGCGAGAATGTGAAGACATATCCCGTCGTCGACCGACGTTTGTCAAGATCACCTGCATAGTCTGAATCAACATACCCTATGCACTCTTGCTTTCCGGTGTCGTCCTTCTCGAACACTAGGCCTACATCAACAGTTCCCTTGATGTACCTCAGAATGCATTTCACAGCTTCCCAATGACCCTGTCCAGGATCATGCATGTATCGACTCACCATGGAGACTGTCTGTGAAATATCTGGCCGCGTACACACCATTGCATACATCAAGCTACCCACCGCATGGCATATGGAACATGAGACATATGCTCACGCTCTTGAACACTCCTTGGAGACATCTTCGCTGACAATTTGAAGTGCGGCGCCATTGGTGTACTAACAGACTTAGTATCCTTCCCGATATTAAACCTCTGCAGTACCTTCTCCAGATAGCCCTTCTGAGTCAAACTTATCCTGCCAGCTTTCCTGTCTCTTGTGATCTCCATGCCCAATACTTTCCTTACTTCCCCCAGGTCCTTCATCTCGAACTCTGACGATAACATCTTCTTCAGAGAATCAATAGCAGATCTTGACCTAGAAGCAATCAGCATATCATCTACATAAAGAAGTAGATAGATATATTCACCTGATGGTAACTTGTTGTAATACACACATGGATTAAAATGGCTTCGTGTGTACTTCTTCTTCCTGATGAAGCTGTCAAATCGCTTGTACCACTGTCTAGGAGACTGCTTCAAACCATACAGCGATTTCTTCAGCTTACATACTAAATCTTCCTTCCCTGCAGCTTTATAACCTGTGGGCTGTGTCATATAAATCTCCTCCTCAAGATCGCCGTGGAGAAAGGCGGTCTTCACATCAAGTTGGTCAAGTTCTAACTCATTCTGCGCCACCAAAGCCAATAGAATCCGAATAGACGAGTGTTTAACTACTGGGGAGAACACCTCGTTATAGTCGATTCCTTCTCTCTGAGCGTAGCCTTTAGCCACCAGCCTTGCCTTGTAGCGCACTGCATCCTCTTGGAGAGATCCCTGCTTCTTTGTAAATACCCACTTGCACCCTATGGCCTTCTTCCCCTTGGGCAACTTGGTAAGTTCCCATGTGTTGTTCTTATAAAGAGATTTCATCTCTTCATTCATGGCATCTTTCTACTTCTCTGCTTCTGAACTAATCTCAGCTTCCCTGAATGTATATGGAATAGCCTCTTCAACAACTGGAAGTGCATATGCAACAACCATATCGGTGGTGAGCCAACTAGGTCTCCTAGTATTCCTTCTTGGTCTTCCAACTGCAGTGGGATCTGGAACGGTATCCATGTCTTGCTCCTGACCCTCTTCAACAACTTCAGCATCTTCTTCTGCAACTTGATCACCACCCTGTGTCACCTCAGAAATGATCCGAACTGATACTGAATCCTCTAGAGATGGTGGATCTGCATCACTCTCCACCTGCTGCAATAGCTCCTTGGTCTTGCTGGTCTCCACCTGCTTAGAGACCGTAGGCTTCATCAGTGAAGCCTCATCGAATGTGACATCCCTGCTGATTATGAATTTGTTGTCCTTTTGGTCCCAAATCTTGAACCCCTTGGTTCCTCGCTTGAAGCCAACGAACACCCCTTTCTTTGCCCTTGGGTCCAACTTATCTTCTCTGACGTGGTAGTAGGCTGGACATCCGAAAACCCGTAGCAAATCATAATCCTGAGCAGTTCTTCCTGACCAAGCTTCAAGAGGAGTCTTCCCCCCTATTGCAGACGACGACAACCTGTTCACAAGGTGGCATGCATACCCAAAGTTTCAGCCCAGAACTTCTTTGGCAGTCCTGCATTGGATAACATACATCGAACCTTCTCTAGCAAAGTTCGGTTCATTCTCTCAGCCACCCCATTTTGTTGTGGATTCTCCGGTACTGTGAAGTGTCTCTCGATGCCCTCATCAAGGCATAGCTGTAGGAACGGATCGGATTTGTACTCCCCTCCATTGTCAGAACGGAGAACCTTGATCTTCCTTCCTGTGCTTCTCTCCAGATTAGTCTTCCACTTCACAAACAGCTCTAGGACTTCACCTTTGTGTCGCATAGTGTACACCCAACAGCGCCTAAAGTAGTCATCAATGAACGACACAAAATAGTGGTTACCTCCAATCGATGCAGTCTTGGTAGGTCCCCATACATCCGTGTGAACATAGTCAAGAATACCCTCTGTGCAGTGCGAAACTGTGCCAAACTTCACCTTGGTCTTCTTGCCGATGATGCAATGTTCACATAGATCCAGCTTGCAGGTCTCAGCACTCTTCAGCAACCCTTTCTTCACAAGAGTTTGCATTGATTTCTCCCCTGCATGTCCCAGCCTCATGTGCCACAGCCGGGTTGAATCTTCCTTCTGACTGGTTGAAGCTGCCACCTGCCCTGTCACTGTACTACCCTTCAAATAATACAAGTTGTTACGGCGATCGGCCTTCAACACCACCATCGAGCCCTTTGTCATTTTAAGAACTCCATCCTTAATTGACACTCCGAGCCCCAGTGATTCCAAAACTCCTACAGAGATCAAGTTCCTCTTTAGCTGAGGAACATATCTCACTTCTTTCAATTCCCTCACCATCCCATCAAACATCTTGATTGGAATAGTGCCAACACCCTCCATGATGCATGGGTGATCGTCGCCCATGACGACCGAACACCCCTCCAACTTCTCAAAACTGGTAAACCAGTCTCGATTAGGGCATACATGATATGTTGCACCTGTATCCAAGATCCACTCGTTCTCCCCGAGTAACCAATGACAGGAGTGGTGACTGAAAACGAGAACACTGAAGAATCCGAATCTGATCCATCTGCCTGTGATTTGCTGCTTGCAGTTTTTACCACTTTTGCGAGATTTGCTTCAGATTTTGACTCTTTCTTCTTTCCCTTAAATTTTGGACAGTCTACTTTCCAGTGCCCAATCTCTTTGCAGAATGCGCACTGATTTTTCTTGAGATCCCTGAAGCCCGGACTGGACTTTGATCTTCCCCTAATCTCCTTTCCCTTCCTTGATGAACCTCTACCTCTTACTTCCAATGCCTCTGCTGATGAACTTGTCTGAGAGGGATATCTTTCATTCTTCCTTGTTTCATAACTAATCAATGAAGATGACACCTCATCATAATCCAAGCTCTGCCTTCCATTAATAAAGGTCAGTGTGAATGTCTCGTACTCCTCTGCAGGTAGTGAATTCAGAAAGATAACAGCCTTATCTTCCTCTTCTAGCTTGACATCCAAATTCAGCAGATCTGTAAGAAGCTTCGTATATCGGTTAATGTGCTCATTGACTGTGCTCCCCTTCTGCATCCTGAACTGATACAGCTTACTCTTAAGCTGCAACCTGGACTCTACACTCTTCTTTAGGTACTTCTTTTCAAGGGTTTGCCACAGTTTCTTCGCTGACGTCTCATGTTGCACAAGGTATTTTATGTCTTGTGACAAGCATGAACGTATCAAGCCACATGCCGATCTGTTCATCTTTGCCCAATCTTCATCAGTGGTAGTGTTCTTCTTCCTCTCCAATAGGAGAGTGTCCTCGAGGTTTGATGCATTCAGTGCATCCATAACCTCACATCTCCACATACCGAAATTGTTAGTCCCATTAAACTTAACAACTTCAATCCTTGGGTGATTGTTCATTGTCTTAACAGATGCAGTTTCTTCTGCCATTGAGATCTTCTTTTGTTTCTCTATTTATGCGGAAGAATAACCAGATTGGAATAAATCTCTACTCAGATAAAAATGGGATTTTTACCTGCCTCTTGAAACCCTAGATCGAGTTTCTCACCGGATCTACTCCAAACACAGATTCAACGAGCCCTCCTTGCGTCCTCCTGAGATCGACACACGATCTCCTAGAACACCAATACCTCTGACCTGAGATCGACACACGATCTCCACCTGATCAGATCTGGAACCCTTCGAATCCTCAGAATCCCAAGCGTAACCTGGATGCTCTGATACCACTTGTTGTGCGCGCATACAAATCACAACAACGAACCAAACAGAAAATCCTCAGATCTCCTCGAACAATTAAATCAATCACAACCAAGAAGAGAATCACCCAATCGCAAACAACAGATCTAACGAGGTTCGGCCTTAATGCCTACGTCCTCGGGGCAATCAATGGAGAGATTTATTTGTGGAAGATGATTACAAAAACTCTAAGTCTCTTTGAATGCAAGAGTACTCAGAACAACTACAATTCCCGCAGGTTACAAACCCTAGAATCAACATGAGGCTTAAATACCTCAAAAAACGGATCAGCAGATTTTTACCCAGAACCCGTCTGTCGGTCGACCGGGCGGTCGACCGACCTCCCAATTCTCCAATACCGGTCGACCGGGCCGGTCGACCCAGAAAACCCGAGAGTTGGGTTTTGTCAGTCAAGGGCTTCCGGTCGACCGGGCGGTCGACCCAGAAAACCCGAGAGTTGGGTATTTGTCAGTCAGAGCCCTGCGGTCGACCGGCCGGTCGACCGCGACCGTTCCTGTGCATGCTGTGCACGTCGGTCGACCGATCATTCCGACTTCTGCTGCTGCTGATTTTTCTGCCACTGTCACTTTGCCTTTCCTGGCGGTCTTCGATGACACTTGACAAGACACTTGGCATGGCATCACCTTCCTCAACGTAGTCTCTCCTCCAACACAACCAACCAACAAGAAGTACAATTTTGATGAGAAAGTGAAAATTAGATAATTGCCGCGACGATCCATCGTACTGCGCTGAATCTGGCAGCACACAAAACAGTGGAAAGCCGTAGGTGCTGCAAGTAACCATCTACGGGCGCATTACTCTTTTCCCTAGTGAAGTAGTTCTGCAAGACGCTATCATTCTCTTCTTCGCTGCTCATGTCATCATCAAATAGAATCATGGAACTGGGTTTGATGCAACGACACATTGAGTCAGGAGAAGGCGATGGAGTTGAAAGGAACAATGTTTCTTCGCACAACAACTGAACGTCGTGGCTTTCCATTTCTATTTTCAATTCACCAATGAGAGAGAAAGAGGAGAAAGAAGCAAGGTGCAGGTCTGACATGAACAAGGATGGTACAGATTTTGTAGCTGTTTCTGGTAGAGAGAGAGAGAGAGAGAGAGAGATTACTTGACTCCTACTGTTTTCTAGCGGGTTTCATCCCTCCCTCCTCTCTCTCATCCCCATCCCCCCCCCCCCCCCCCCCCGCTCTCTCTCTCTCTCTCTCTCACATCTCATCATCTCTCTCTCTCTCTCTCTCTCTCTCTCTCTGTGGAGTGCTTTAAAACGAGGAGGGTTGTTCTCATGAGGGGAGATAAATGCGGGTGAATTTAGTTTTTTTTGCTTTTTTTGCGACCAGAGACGTGATGCATTTTTTTTCTTTTTATTTTTGATAATCAGATGTGATACATTCCCCACACGAGGATTCATGGGCCCATTGACCTCGGCCCACTTCCCACATTTATTGTGGAACACTGCATAAAATTTGGTCGGTGGCCTGCCACCTCAGCGAACACGCATACTAGGTTAAGATCTAATTTTTAATACTTAAATCTTCTCAGTTTAAATTTTTTCATAACATTTTAGATAAGCTTTGTTTGTTTATCTCTTATGTCAATAATAAATGAAAAAAATCTTAAAAATATGTTTCATACTAAACAGTTATTTATAATAACGAATGGCGCCAAACTACAGTTACTGTTATGCTTATCATGCTCTAAAATATAATTTTTACTCAAAAGTTTGTCTACGTACTAGTCTTGTGCCATTACAGTTGGTGGGTTGTAACCCTAGTATTTATATGCAATTATGCACATTTGCCAAGTTAAATGCGATTGCAAGTGCCTCTAATCTAACCGTGCAGTTCATACAGCTAAGACTTGGTTCAGTGATAAAGGAATTGTGGCTGAAAATTTTTCTTTTATTTCTCTTATTTTGCAAATACCTATCGTCCATGATTCCTGAGAGTAAGAGTTCGCGTGAAGTTGAAAACATCCAGCTTATGGGAAGGGAGAATTCCACGCTCGAAATGCCATTGCAGAACTCTGTAGAGGCCCGAGCATGACCAAAATTTATGACTGTTTTCGACCGTCGTTGCTTGCTTGCTTGCTGCAAACCTTGAAGCTTCTGAGAACCATGAAGAACCAAAAAGGTACAGTTAATAGTAAGAAATTGGACTAGATTATTGCAGATTGTAGTATGAGAAGGAGAGAGCAATGCAGTTGCAGGGACCATTCACGCAGTAAAACCTCTTTGCTGCTCTCCCACTCGTGAACTATATAATTCCAACAGCAACAACACTGCCAGTTTGTACTGATTCTCATAATAACACCAATAATTTCTCAGCCACAGCGCACACACTGCTGCTCTCTTGATTGGATGGGTTCTAATTGGGCGAGCTGGGGGATGAATCTCACAGTTCCATGGCAGAAAAACTGGAGAGAATTCAAGCTAGACCTGATGGTTATCTAATTGCCTGGCTCCATGCTCATGGGCTCTGAGCAGCCATAATGGCCTGCTCTGCTTCCCTGCATGGCTTAGCTTCTTGAGCCCGGACACGATCACACGTGCAATCACCAGCCGTGCTCTTCCTAGTCAAAACAGGGTAATCAAGAATCAAGTTTTATACCGAATTTTGGAGTCTCTGGATGAAAATTGCAGAGTTGGATGAATGCGATGAAGTGCATCAGTAACAAGTCACAGATGGTTACACAGAGCTTCATTTTTTTCGGGCTAGTCCACCAATCCAGCCTCCCTCGCGTGTCAGTGTGAAGTGTTATGTGAGTGCAGAATGATGGTTATATCACTACATGCATTAATGTTTGATCACACATACAACTTACTATCGTACATTGTTTATGAAAAGATACGTTGTACATGGAGGTCATACAATGCCATCTTTACATATTAATAGTACATTCACACAATAAAAATTAGTTCAGAAAGCGAATGACTAAGCAGAAGTAAATACCATACGAGTAATTCTCAACCAACACCACTAGATTTCTTCTCTTAGCTTTAGCTTTAGCCGAGAAACACAATACATTCATTGTAACTGATACGAAGAAAATGAGAAACCTGACCGCCCCTCATTGGTGGACTTCAATTCAAGCTTCTGAAATGGGCTGCAGATTTTCAAACAACGAGTTGGTCAAAGGAAGGTTGAGTTAAAACCAAAGTGCATATTCCTCTTAATTAGACAGAAAGGAATATGTATGATCATTCTAGATACATGTATACAAACAAAGCAAAAGAATATACAACGCGGTAATTTACCTGCTGTTTGGGTCATAGTAGAAGCCATTTATGGAGCCGTCACTAAACGAAAAGCAAACATAGTAGAAGCCGGCAATAGTCAAGCCACAATCTATCCCAACATTGACAAAGTACTGCTCCTTCCACCTCTGCCACACACAAGATGGTATTATCTTGCACATACAATGGAAAGCTTAGTCTCTCAGAAGGGATAAGGTTTAGTATACCATAAATATGTGAGGGCAGTTACTCAGGTCCAAAGATTTACCACCATCAGCTTCCACCTGACCCTGAAACAATAAAAGGAAACATCTTGATTTGAACGATGTATTGAGCAACTAAGATCAATGTTCTCCCTTTACCAGAAGTGGGAGGAAAGCTGTGAACTTGGACCAGTGCCTTATATCATCCTCTGGCCTGTGAAGATAAAACAAAAGAATTGTTTCCAAGATGAAACAGATTTATTTCAACTGCCTACTTCAACACCCACAATAATATATAGTTATAATGCAAAGACAAACTAGTATAATGATGGAGACATACGTTGCTTCCCACTTGCCGGTAAAAAAGTGTAGTTCTTGGTATCAACTATCTCTCCCTCCCAAATGTAACTACCTAAATATGCCAAGAAACAAGAATCCAATCACTGGATAGAAACTGCTAATCTTTGACAACATTGGCTGTTTCTACAGTAATAATAAGAATTTCACCGAACCATGCAGAAGTTTCAGCGAGAAAAGGATACACTCAACTTGAAATCAGTATAGACAATCTTAAAAAAAAAATCCATTAAAACAGGGAGGGGAGATAACTACTGACAGGTGTGTCTGCAAGAGGAACATTGAGTGCTTCCATGGTACCACATAAATAACCATGATCAAGGTCGCATCCTTGGATCCTGACATTCACCCTCCATGCTTCGTCCTTCTGCAAACTTGAAACGTTCTGTGTTCCAGCAAACGCCTGCAGGATAAAGCTAGTTATTGAAGTTCCAAATAATAGTTTGAAATGCGATGGGTTAGCATGCGATGGGTTAGCTAAGAACAGAGAAATTATGGCGCTTTGACTAATAGAAACAATCACAACTCACAAGCATAGTTTTGTAGTGTCAATTCATATCCTGGCCCTGAAGCTGCTTTCTAAGTTTGCCTCCAACTTACAAGATAAATAACTTCTAACTAGGTAGGTAACAACCGTAACATTAAGAAGTAAAGAAAATTTTAACGCAATAATTTACAGTATTGTGAAAAAACGTATGTGTTATCTGCACAATCAGGCAGCACATAACACATAATTGAATTACATAGCACATAATTGAATCACGCTATATTGATAAAAAAGCCTCCCAAAAGTCAGAATATATTGCACATAGTATAAGCAATCAACATATATTGAATAATCATGAATGAATAACAAATAACAATCAACAATAAACTCATATCAATGAGTACTAGTATTGATTATCAAATTGTCAACTTTTATTACTTATTAAGAAACAAACAACTAAGTTGACTGAATTGTACTTTAGGGCCTTGGAACAACCAGCAACGGAAGTCGCTGTTGAATGTGGATTGTCATATTTTATTATCTTTTTACAAAGCAGCTCTGAGGTTGTATGCCCGTGCTGCTGGCCATGGTGAAAGGCAGCAAGCTGTTGGTGCTGCTGCTTAAAGTTGAGCAAATGGGAAAAATTAGAAAAGGGGTGGAAGGGACCATTAAGGCAGTGGTGCTTGCATAACCTGTAGCTATTGTCAAGATTAAAGAAGAATGGGGTATGATAGAGAAGGCTGCAGTAAGAAGAAAGGGAAGAGACTGGGAGCCAATCACTGCAACATCCAGAAAGAGAGAGGAAAAGAACAGATAAAAGGGAATAGACAAAGAGATGTTGCTAAAAACTGGAGAAAAGGGGAAAAAAATTAACCCCAATTTGCCTCACAAGGAGCTGTCAGTTAAGTGGGCCGGCAGCAAAGGTGCTCCGGTCACCAGATAATATAGGGGAAGAGGGAAAAGATGGGCATTGTCATCGAGGGGCGGAGAGAGAGAAACCGGAAGGAAAATGTGCAATGATTAGGAAAATAAAAGGATCTATTTTGGGGGTAAATTTTGGGTTAACTGGTGAGAGGAAAACTGATGTAATACGGGTTGGATCGCAATCACCTTCAATCTAGACAGAAAAGAAATTAGGGTTCTGGAAAAAGAAGAGAGATGAAAAGATTAGGGTTTGATGAAAAAGAATTAAGAACAGGATAAATTTGAGTTTTACACCAAACACTCAAGAGCACAATCTCAAGAATTTCAGTTGAAATTTTTAATCATTCATTCAATACCAATAATAGAAGTTAAGAGACCTATTTATAGGCTTTACAAAAGTCAACTCCCAGAACATAACCGATGTGACACTAAAACTAATACAAAAAACTAAAGAAAACCAATAATACAATAAAAGAAAATACATATAGACTACTTGAACTCCTCGAACTCAATCGAAGCAACTCATCTTCTACAACGGTGGTATATACACTGAAGTCGTGGCTGGATGTCCCCATCATTCTCCCTGGGTGGAAGAAGAGTCAAGCCCGTCAAGACTAGTGTAGAAATGCTCTTGTATAGCTCACATCATCTGGGTCAATTCATGCATCATCAGTTGGTGCTTTCCCTTTCTGACGAACCAGATATCTTCAAGTCTCACCATCAGTGGTGGTGATAATCTCATCATCTAAGATTTTATCGACTTTATCTACTGTATTAGGTAAAATATCTTGGAGTTGAGGAAGGAAAGATATCTCAAATATATGCTCAGGAAAAGGATCATCAAACAATAAGATAAAATTAAGACCCTTTAATCCACTAGGTCTTTAACATTGGGAGTATAACTGATACCAAAATCTATAACATAAATATTATTATTCAATTTATTCAAGATTTGAAATGAATCAGCACTACAAACATGCAACCTTTTAACAACCTAACAAACATTAAAAGTTTTTAATCTGTTCCTAATATAAGCTCGTAGCTCATAGTTGGTGTTTTTTTGTACAATCTTATCACTGATTTCTTTATGTAATTCATGCACGTGTGATGTAAAAGGTGATGTAAACTCAGAAATTTACAGTGATCAGCTATAGGGATAAGATCTGTGGTTGTCTAAGCCCTAAACCATAAGCAATCTCATCACAAGGGCTTTTATCTATTGTTCTATTAGCATATGTGTTTTCGACAACTTTAGTACTGGAGAATTTAAGATCAACTTGCCTTTTGAGCTCTACATGCTCTATGGAATTCACTGGGTAACGTGGCAAGTTGAGAAAACTTGCTCCTGAAACCAAACTAATAGGGTGTTTCCTAAGAGTTTTCGGGAAACCTAACAAGACATCTATGATAATATTCTATCATGGGTAGTGTGAGATAAGTAGTGAAATATTGGTGGGTGATAAAACAAAAGAGGAAGGAGATAGTGTCAACAGTTTAGGTGGAAGGAGTTGGCCGACCAGAGCAGGCAATGAGAGTAGGGGTCAATAGTAAAGGAGGAAGGGGGTGGCGACCAAAGTAGGCCACGACATGAGGGGAAAAAGAAGAAGCAACAGCAAGTGGTAGAGGGGAAGGTGGAGCTGGCAGCAGAGCCATGGAAGGGGGAAAACGGGTGTTAGTTAAGGCAGCGGCAGTAAGGACAACAGCTGAGGTAGCCGGGGGAACAACACTAAACTCCTTAATCACGAGAGCGATTTCCTAAAAAATAGTGCTTTCAAACTCAAGGGCTACAATGGGAACTCCGTTAATAAGGATAATCTTAAAAGGACTGGTGCAGTCGACAGCTATATGCCCATACCCTTGGCACTGATTACATCTAACACTTGTATTAATCTTGTAAAAATTCTTTTTAAGATATTTGTTTCTATTATCTATTTTGGCATTGTTCTCTTTAACATCATTTCAGGTAGGTGTGAAAGGTTATTAGATCTATGAGGCATGGTAGGTGGGAAAAGTCTAGACACGGGTGTTTTTTGATCAGTAACGAGTAGGAGGTCACACCTGGTTCATGGATGCACTAGTGAGTGTGCAGCCGTAGATTATTTACTAGCTGGGACACCACTTTCATTCTTTGGTTTAGAGTGTCAAAAGATTAGATCATGTTATCAAGCTTAGTCAATAGGATGTTGAGTTTTGCGAAAATTCCAGCTTCCTCGTCGAATCCATCAGAGTGACGGGGAATTGACTAGACTCTCCTAAAGGTAAGGGAAGACACGCCTCTGAACTACATGTTGAACTAATTTTTTTGTATTATGAATTTCATAATTTTTTCGGTTTTGAGTAAAGTCCTAGATTTTAAATGTAAATAAAAGTGCCTAAGATGCAATACCTATCTAACTGCGCTCTATTGATGCTAAACGTACACGAGTGTTCAGAAATCAGTGATAATATTACTAAACTCACGCTTTACCAATAAGTTACGGTCGTGGGGTAGAAAGTATTAAAACTAATAACACAACAAATGAGTGCAACAAAGAGCATAAGTAGACTAATCTGTATAATCATGAATCAATTAAAGAATATTTATGCTATGCGAGAAAGTTCTACTATCAATGTTAAACTAGCGTATCACAGAGAAGAAGAATCACACAATCTCACTTATATTTGGTTGACAACAGTCAAATCAATAACAACTTAGAGATGTGTAATATCCCCTAACAAATAATATTGCATTTCTATTTTTAAGTATTTATTTTTACTGTATTTAATTTTTATTATTAGTAGTAGTGTTATTGTTATTATATATATATGTTATTATTATTATTGTTCATGTTTCATTGATTCCTAATCCTACCCGTTAGCCCAATACCCTTTATCCTATTACCATTACCATTACATGTATCCAAACCCGTTTGCATTATCCAATACTCTCGAGCCCAAACCGAATTATCGATCTCTCCATATAATCTTAACAATCTATCATAATCCTAACCACCCAACCTAATCCTAATTAACCAAATCCAAATCCTATTTCAAAAAAATCATAATCCCAACTAACCTAATCCCTATCTAATCCTAATCCCAACAAATTTTCCTTCCCCATCATCAACCCGGATTTCTATCTTCTTCTCTTCTCGTTCCCAACACCCGAGCAACCAACGCGTCCACCAACACCTCCATCTCTAGCCCCACCAGCAAAACCGCTAGCCAACCCATGCACCCCATCATGCCGCAACCCACTCTGCCAAGCTCCGCCATCGTCGGAGCTCGCCGCGTGTTCGATCTCCGCTTCCGTCTTACCGCCGCACATGCTGAGCTCCGGCGAGACCCTCAACATTCCCTCTTTTGTTGATCACTTGCTTTCTGATTATTCCAAGCATTGTTCTAAAAATCGGATTAATCGCTCGATTAACCGGCCGATTAATCCTATTCAGTGGCAGCCCGCTTAATATTGCATTAATCGCTCTGATTATGCGCTCGAGCGATTAATCTGGTCCAAAACGATTAATCTCTCTGATTAATCCCCGATTAATGCGCGATTAATCCGATTAATCCCCAATTAATCATTTAGGTATTTCATATGTTTTTATTTGAAAAACTTATTACTTTGTCTGTGTTAGATCGCTAAGTAGTTTATGTTGTAATGATGATTTGATAATGATCTTTTATTAAATAGCAGATGAACTGTTATTTATTAAATAGTAGATGAATTATGATAGTTTATTATTGTATATTTTGCATAAAGTGATACTTATGTTTTATTATTTTTGATTATTTTTCAAATTAACTTATTTAGCAATCTTTCTCTATCATTCTTTAAAGCTCATTATTTTGATTGATAAATTGATTAATTTTTTTATTTATCTCATTTTGCAAGTAAGTTCTTTAATTTATATTTATGTTGCAAAATTTGAAATCTTGGATTACTAATGTGAAGAGATAAGTTCTTTTACTTCTTTCTTTTTTATTATTTATTCATATTGTCTTGTTCATCATATCATGATTTATAACTTCACATCTAGATATTGTCTTGTATAATATTTAGATATTTTCAATAATTAACTGTATATATTCATATATAGTTGTGTATAAATATAATTAAATATATTAAAATTTTCAAAAACGATTAATCCCCGATTAATCTCCGATTAATCCGATTAATCATTATTCAGTGTTGGCGCACGATTAATGAAACCGATTTTTAGAACACTGATTCCAAGAGGTTTCATGATATGCAATTATTATCATGCTAATTGGACTTCTAAAGGCCTTGCAACAGCATATCCTCCCCCTTGGCCATGTTGCCAAGTCCACACCTAACTCTCCATGGGCTTCCCCTCCATCATGCTGGAGCTTGGCTGAGCCTTCCCCAACCCACTGTCCTTGGCCGAGCCCCCCTTCGGCAGTACACATCCGAGCCCCCTCTTCTCCCTCACGGTGGGGCATCTTCGGCAACATCCCAGCGAGTAGCCCATGGTGTACCATCCCCGGGTTTCCTCTCTGGCGAGCTTTGCGAACCATATCCAACCCCGGACCACAACCCGATCCTCTCCAGCGAGCCTCCGTCACCGCCATCGACGGCTGCGCACGACCCTATGGCCAGGCCTTGCACCCTGCGTGAGTGCTTCTTCGCTGCTTGCAAAGTTGTCCTTATATTTATTACGGTGTTCCTACAACGCTACATGTATCTTTTAATCTTTAGTACAATCAATTTGTAGAATAATATTTCACTTGTTTTGTATGCTCTGGTTTATTCATTAAATGAGTAATTGCATGCAATTTTATGGTAGTAAAATGAATATCATAATGAAATCTATACAATTCTCAATTTGAATAAGGACTTAGTATACATACTTATTGTTAGATGTAACATCCATCTAGTATTCCTCCACTTGTAGTCTTAATATTTTGATCCATTTTTTTTGTTCTTTTTTCTATATCCTCAGCATGTTGCTAACATTCATAACTTAATTGCACATGTTCACCACAAGACACAAATTTTTGTTTATGCTATTATGGGGCATTCACTCATAAGGTTACTGGTGTCAAGCAAGCTCAATTTGCTGAGATGGAATGTTAAAACTCAAGAGATTTGGTGGAATTGGAGAGATTAGTTCTCTTATTAATAAAGCATCAGGGGATTAGTTAGTCCAACTTTTCTGGGAAGAAGATAGCTGGGAAATTTCACAGTTCTACAACATTAGTGATTATCATCTTTTGGAGAATGTGAAAAGGGAGGAATAGCAAATAACAGAAGGCTGGTGCAGTTCTTTCAATGTGGGCAAGGGGTATGTGTGTAAATACGTAAACATTTGCATTAAGTATGATAGTGTGAGCGTGTATGGGTACATGCATGTTAGTGTGTGTGTATATATAGATATATGCATGTGCGTATATTAGTATATATACATAAATAATGTGTATGTACTAGTGTATTTTGTGTATTTGGTTGTGTACTACAGCGATGCAGATCCGTTCGTGTGATTCGAACCGGTAACAGAAGACCCGAATTCGATCTGAATTCGTGTTCACTGTGAACCCGATACGATGGCAATTCGAAGACCGATCCAGGGGATGATCTGTACATCGGTACCGGTTCATGCTGTGAAGACCAGACGGCGATTCGATTCCAAAACCGTGTCATTTCATGTGAGTGTTCTTTGTTTACTCATTTAATATTTAGTTTTATTTCACGTAATTGTTTCATCCTGTCTATTTCAATGAATATTATTTTACATTTAAATAATTATTCAAACTCAATCATGTTTCATGCCTGTTAGTTACTAGTCTATGTCTACATGTATTAAATACAAAATAAAATTGCCTTGTGAACAATTCTGTATCTCTTTAAATAATTGCATAATATTCTTGATCCTGGACATCATGATACCCCTTGAAAACTTGACTGACTATACATGACATCTACCTGATAACCATATTGTTCATGTTACTGAAAGTTACTGGGAAAGTATCGTTAGACTGTAACGCTCGGTACAGCTCTATTCATCGTATACACGGTTACTATTACTGTTCATTATTCTTGTTACTGTTCACCGTGTATACGATTACTGTTACTGTTACTGTTACTGTACTGAACTGTTACTGTCACCATATCGTCCCAGTATTCTAGTTAACATGGATATTGACTGACTTAATTGAATTAAATAATAATGTGAATGGACAACTTACACTGGGATTGGGGAAATTGATGGAGAAGACAACGTCTGTATTTTGGGTGGACATAGAATACAGGTTGCGCAGCCGACTGAGGGTTCCACTGCAGGGTTCCAGGGGATGACTGACATCCTATCTGTACTGTTATTGTTCCACTGTTCATACAGTGAGATAACTGTTACTGTTACTGAGTACCTAGCGGTACGGCCTGGTTCAGTGCCAGGAAACTGAGGCTGTGGTCCCGGGTATGTATGGGACTCATCTAAAGCATGGACAATGTCTCTTCTATTAATTTCAATAACTTAGGACTTTGATTGACACGTGTGATAGGCGTAGTATGGGATGCGTCTATTACAGGTAGCAGTTGGTGTTCGCTGACATAATTAATAATGATAAATTGTTATAATATTTTGTGACTGACTGTAACCACCTGACTGTACATATATATTGATAGACCTATGTTTGTACACATGACCAGATTTGTATACCAGACTAGTGACATATGCTAGGTTACACATCTTGACATCAGATGTTTGTTTACAGTTGTGATAGTTATCTTTTATCTTCATTCATGTTGTTATTCAGTTATCCTTCAGTTGTCTATTTATTACTTTATTTAGTTATCTTCTGTCTGCAGTTTATCTTGTTATTATTCTGTGCACATTGTTTATATGCACGAGCATTTCTCTTTACACTCACACTCATTAGGTCGCTTCTGACGACCCTGAATTCGCACGTCCAGGGTGTTGGACATTTTTATATTGTTCAGGTATTCGTTGAGCTCGTACGCTTCACAAGGAGTTAGAGGTTCTCTTCTTGATTCTGGTATTCTTTCCTTTCTTTATTCTTGCTATTATTCTTTGATTCCTGTATATCACACTTAGCTTCTATTTCATTCCTTATTTCATCTGAGATCATGTGTAGTCATTATATGTATTATTGCAGTGATCTTAATATTATGGTTTAGATTTATACCTTGTTCAGGTTACTTTAGGCTTAGCGTGCATACGTGGAGTATTTTCCTCGCGTATATGCGTCGCCGACTCTCGTCGCGACTCCGTTTCCACGTATTTTCGGAAGCGGGGCGTGACAAGATGAATTATCAGACTAAAAATAAATGGTCGGGATCAGAAACGTACCTATTGAGGATCACGTCGACCTCAGTGACCTTCTGATGGCTGTGGATGTATAGTTCTATCTTCTACGAATCCAACACCTCGAAAACAACTCGAATTGGACTCCGAATGGCCGAGAAACAGCCCGAAAATTAAAAGCGGGTCTGTTCTGCAAGCGGGTCTGGATCGGATCTGCACTGTTAAAGTCGGGTCTGGTGTGTAGCGGGTTTGAAAGGAGAATGGGATCCGGTTTTCCAGACGGGTCAAGTTCTGGTGCTGTTAGGTCAAATCCACGAATTTGAAGTGGATTTCGCTTTGAAACTTGTAGGCAGCACAGTGGACGGGTCGAGTGCAAGAGAAAACCGAAGAGTCCTTACTTGATCTCGCGACAGCGAGATCGCGAGGTTAGTGATGCTGGTGAATTGACAGAGCAAGGGTAGCGATCGACGATGGTCGAAGACGATGATGACGACGACGAGGACGACTGAAGATTGGTGACGTTGTTGTCGGGGTAATCGATCGAAGAGGAGATCGTTGGCAGCAGTGGCCTGCTGTTGTCGGCAACTGGAGGCCAGGTCGGGAGGTGAGACTACAAGGTGAGTCAGTATTTTAAATGACGGCTGACATTTTGTTTTCAAGCCCTCATCACCACGACATCCCCACCCTCATTTGAAATGGCATTTTGGAGAATGTCGGCCGACATTTCAGGAAAAATCGGATACATCGATTGACATTTCGGAAAACTGTTAATCGACATTTCAGAAAAAACACAATATGTTGGTTGGTCTTGAAAGTTGGAGCAATTGAGAAATTTCTATTATATGTTAGCGAGTGCATGCAAAATATTAAAGTAAATACATATCCTAAATATATTTATGTAGTTTTGCATAAGTTGTGTATGCATTGCTTTGATAAGAATTTAAATATTACATTATTTAAGACATTTAGGACATATTTTTATTACCAGTCATGATGTCTAAAATTTACTAGATGACCCCGAAATAACTTCGACTTCCGATGACGACATCCGACATTTTCTGATATCTGACAATTAAAATACTGAGGTCGACGAAGGCGGATGGTGTCATCGGGGTCGACGACGAAGGCGGAGGACGAGATCTGGGTGTGCACGATATGATGGTGGTGACGGAGATGTTAAAGGAGGGAAGACGGCGGTGGGATGCCAGTTGAGTAATGCCAAGGCGATGTTGGTGTTGTCGACGATGAATGCTGTCGACGATGAGATCTGGATCATTGATGGGGATTACTGCATCATTCATGTCGACGATGAGAGTTGAATCGTTGATGTCGACGATGAGAGCTGGACGGTTGCAGTGGCGAGGTGGTATTAGCAGCTTTTGACTACGAGGAAGAAGAAGATGAAAAGAAGGAAGGAGATGAACAGTGGCGGCGGCGATTTTTGAAGATTTTCGAATGGAATTTTAGGGATTTGCTACAGTGTTTTTTTAAAAGCTAGAGTTTGGGGAATACGAGAGAGCTAGGGTTTTAGATTTTTTTTTTTTGAAGAATAGATCTAGAGTTTAAGTAGGAGGGAGATGAAAATTTGAAGGAGATTGAGAACTAAGAGCTCTAAAATACGAAAATGATGTAATACGGGTTGGATCGCAATCACCTTCAATCTAGATAGAAAAGAAATTAGAGTTTTGGAAAAAGAAGAGAGAAGAAAAGATTAGGGTTTTGAGGGGAAAATTAAAAAAATGATAAATTTGGGCTTCACACCCTTTACACCACGGGCTTCATATCAAAAAACTCAAGGGCACAATCTCAAGAATTTTAACTAAAATTTTTAATCATTCATTCAATATCAATAATAGAAGTCAAGAGGCCTATTTATAACTTTACAAAAATCAACTCTCATAATATAATCGATGTGATATTAAAACTAATACAAAAAACTAAAGAAAACAGAAAATACAATAAAAGAAAATACATATAACTACTTGAACTCCTCGAACTCAATATAAGCAACTCGTCTTCTCAAACAATGGTATATGCGTCGAAGTCATGGCTGGACGTCCCCATCATTCTCCCCGGATGGAAGAAGACTCGAGCCCCTTGATCCTAGTGTAGAAATGCTCTCGTATAACTCCAAGGCATCTGGGTCAATCCATGAATCATTGAGGGAGGAAAAGAAAAGATAGAAAGGTGGGGGGGGGAGGGAGGGGCGAGAGAGAGAGAGAGAGAGAGAGAGAGAGAGATGTTGCTAAAAATGGAGAGAATGGGAAAAAATTACCTCCCCAATTTGCCTCATAAAGAGCTCTCGGTTAAGTGGGTCGACACCAATGTTGCTCTGGTCACCAGATAATATAGGGGAAGAGGGAAAAGAGGGGCATTGTCATTGAGGGAGAGAGAGAGAGAGAGAGAGAGAAACAGGAAGGCAAATGTGCAATGATTAGGCAAAAAAAAAAGATCTATTTTGGGGTGGATTTGGGTTAACTGGTGAGAAGGAAACCCAATCCATAAAGAAAAGTAAACTCAACCCGCACCTGACATTATGCACGATTGTGCATTCTTCCATGTGATTACACGGCTACCTAATATTAAGATTACCACATAATTGCTGACTGGATAATGTGGCTGCATAAGGCCAATTTGATAGATTCCACATGCATTGATGCGGCCACATAGAATGTTTTTTTACACATTGACAATAAGTGGTCCAGCATACATGCAAAATCAGTAACCAATCATAGACATTAAGCCATATATAACTTGCATTATTTAGTCTGCCGATACGCTGTAGATTCTATAAACTCGAGGCACATATACCATTAACAAATTGTTTACTTAAGAACCAGGTGCTTAACATTGTAAATTACACTAAGGTTACACCTATTGCATATCAATAGGGGAAACTTAATATGAAAAGAAGTGGCAAAAGATATTGTGACCAAACTACCAAATCCATTGCAGATTAAATCTTTCAAAACTTGAAATGGTGTAATTTGGGAATAAAATGAAAGAACTCACTCGTCCAATGCTTAAAAGGGTACAAGGAGGAGGTAGAGCATGCCCAGGATTTGCATCTTGCCCTGAGAATATTTACTTTGGTCATATACAACTGCATAATCTTTGAATGTAGCAGAAATTTAAGAGTGGTAAAAATAGCAGCAGTAGCAACAAGCAAGCAGAAGTAATGGATATCTGACCATAAGGGAAAGAATATATAATTGAATGCATTAGATTAGCATATGGAGACAGTACATTGCACTATACCCAAGTAATTAAATAGTTTACAGGCTAGAATACGCTGGATTAACAAACAAGTAGGACAACGAAGAGTAAGATACTGGGGTTTTAAATTAACAAACGCATAAAAGAAAAAAAATATCTCCCTAAGAAACTCCTAAAATCTATGCAACCCTACAGGTACATAGGACAAGAGTATTGGTTTCTCCTAACCCAAAAGGTAATGTTCAGAAACAGCACTGTGTAATGAATCTATCATTGCCTTACAAAACCTGAACTATCTACTATTTTTTACGATTTATTTTTCTTAATGCGACAGTTACCAAGTATATTGGAAATTTTCAAGATAATAAACTATAGCTATACAGTGTGAAACAATGAAAGTATATGAGTTCTGGTTTGTCATTTTGTTAACAAGATTGGCAGATTCTTGCACAATCTTAATCCCTAGAAGAATTGTAGAGTCTGTATGCTCATAGAAATTTGGCAGGTGCTTGACAACTGTACCTCACCCATGATAAATAAACCACGTAACACAGACAAATATTGCATGTTGCCTTCTAAATCTGATGTCCTGCAGCCTGTCATTCCACATGTTTTATCAGCCATTACCATTCCAAATGCCATTTTTTTTTTTGCAAGCAGACGTCTCTATTCCAGATTTGGGTAAGAGAGTGATTTGTGGGAAACTGATGTATCTCCTTACTTCCCTTACCACATTATACAAAGAGCATCAACTAAGAGTTCGAAGAGAATAAAAAGCAGAAGCACATATAGAGGCCTCAATATTCTCCAACCCCTTCAACAATTATCTTTTTACCCAATACCTCCCTAGATGTAATTCCAGAGTGATGATGACTCTGATAAATTAAGAGAAAACCAAAAAACACACTTCCAGTATAAATGAAACAAAGGGAAAACACACTAGTTCTGCCAGCAAAACACTCTTTCCTACCTTAAGAGGATAAGAGAATTTCTATAGAAGGTTTAAGCTCCAGATGGGCGGAACCCCCAAGAAAGTCTCTTTCACTTGTCTACTTAAACATAAAATGATTGGGAAGTCACAGTCAACACCTCTTGTCCTAAATCAGAGCCCTATACCCCAAATGTGAACCAAGCCTAAATTTCTATATTTCTTGCATTCTGAAGAAGGACAAAGAACATTGGAACTAGAAACTTCAGTGACAACCTTGACTATCTCCTGTGCCACAACAGCTACAAGTTCACTGAACACTTGATAAATTCTGAGTGCCATGATAAAGTGCTTGCTGATTTGGCAAGTGGAAAGACCCTTTCTTACTTGCAACCATATGGCTACAACTTGCAATGTTGCTAGTAGGTTGCGGACCCAATCATATCAACACACAAACGCTAGAAACAAGCCAAATGTTGAAAGTGCTGCCACGTATAAACAACAAGAGAACCCCCTAAGCTAAAGAAGGAACCTAAGGTAAGAAACCATATCTAACCAAAATTCATGTAACTAGAACCAACGTTAAAGTAAGAGCGGCTCAAATTCTAGTAGAGGCAGATTTTCACAATCAAAGAAGATTAAAGAAAGTCACTGACCTGGAACTGAAATAGGACCTGACCTCTCAACCAGTTATCTGGTAACATAGCCTAAAATATTGCATGCTTCCAACCCCTAACTCTAATGTCCTGTGTTCTATTAGCCATTACCTTTTTTCCCCTCATAGTGTGCTGCATGCTAAAATCCGTATTCTCAATCACACACCTCTATTCCATGCTCATTGAATTTTGATTTTTAATGGAAGGTAACATAGTGTGCAGCATGCAAAAATCCGTATTTCTCAATCACACACCTCTATTCCATGCTCGTTGAATTTTGATTTTTAATGGAAGGCCATTTACCTATGCTGAGTCTACTTACTTTCTCGTTCTATAAAGAGGCTTTCTTCCTCTTTCTCCAACACTGCTTATCTTCTTCACTCAACACCTCCCCCTTTGATATTACTAGGAAGAACTGACCTCGTCAAATGATAAGCTAAAGCCCCAACCAGGCCCTTATAACGTAAAACAAATGAGAAGTCCAGCCACAGCATAACTATCATAGTTGCATTAAATTTACGTACCAATTACATGAGTGCGATGAATTCAATAAATTTCAAGCACAAGTCCTTTTATTTTTATACGAGAAATTATGATATTAAAATAACATTTTTTGATGCATTTTACGGGATGATCATAACTTAGTACCAAGAATATTGATCTAAATAGTGAAAATCAGAACATGATTAAAAAAAATTGCTGCTATATTTAGAAATATTCAGTTGAAACAAGATAAATAGGTACAATATACATGAAATTCACAAGCAATCTGGGGTTTTATATACGGAACTCTAACAAAAGAAACGAACAGCCATTAAAAACAAAAACTTGAGTACGATCTCTGATCTCTCATAATCTTGAAGTAATGCATCAATTTGGGATTGAAAATAAGATAAAGAATGGTGCTGACCTGAAACTTGAGAAGGCGCTGAGCCCTCGACCATTCTAACAGGCATATTGATCCAATCAATCTAGTTGAGATCAAGGAAGAACCCTAGTGTCAGCCCCAAAGAAAGGAAAAACAATATTATTCTCAAAAGACCAGAAAAAGGGGGAAAAATCGACGGAGAGATGCTGACTCGTTCATTGTAGCCCAACAGTTGGGCCGTTGTTAACTTGTTATCCCAGAAAAGGCCAAAACTCACAACAGATGGGCCTTTAGCATTCAGATGATCGCCTAATGCTATCTTCACACCCGCGCGCAAATTTATGAACTATGACGATCTGAAGCACACGAAGTTGATAATGGGCTAGGATTGGACCTACCAAAATTTTGGAGCAATAAATTTAGGCCCAATCCGGTCCCTGGGCTTTACCTAAACCACTCCTAACCCAAGCTTTGGGCTATCCCGAGAATTGTTGAGAAATTTAAGAAAAAGGAAAAGAAAAAGAAAAGAAATGGAAAGGCCTTTACGAGTTTTTCCTTATCTCTTTCTCATAAACTTTCGACTCATACTCAACCACAATATTATTTTTCATATTAGAAGCCCATAGTCTTTTAATTTCTATAGATTGTAGGATAATATTAATATAGACTGGAGAGTGAGTATATTAAATATTGAATTTGAGCGGTTAGGCTCAGGGTTGGGCCTACGATAAATCCTCTGCCTGGTCTCAGTGAAACAAATAATCAAAAGAACTGACACCCCAGCGGGCCAGTCATCCAAGTGGGCCAGTCCAATTTCAAGGCCCGGGCCTGGTCGTTGGGCTCATCAGCCCAACCTGTGAAGTATATTTCGATTGAGATTGTAGTAGTGTATAGTTGCTTGCTGGCGATTCTATTTCGTCCCAAACTCTTCCATTTAAGATGACAAAATAGTTCTGGCCCGAGAATACAACAACAATAATTTAACAATTGAATTTGTTTACGCTGAAACTGTGACCTAATATATTTTTCTTGTTAAAGGTGCGACTAAAATCGCAGTCTAAGGTCGCAGTTTAAAAGAATTGTGAAATTATTTATTAAAAACTGCGAACTTAGCTGCATCTTTTAATTAAAAAAATATATTAGGTCACAGTCTCAACATAAACAAAAATATTTTTTTAGTGACAATTGTGACGAAGAATAGCATAAATAACAAATAAAATCAGAAAAAAAAGCTAACATCCTGATTAGCATCCAAAGATCTTTCATTTGCTGAATTTGCTGCATTTTGTGATGAACTTAAACTTGATAATAACTTATTCATATTCAGATGGACAGAAAGGGGCAGAGCCGGCGACGAGATGGGGGTGGCGGAAGATGAATTATGATTGGGGCTCGACATTTCAAGTATCTATATATCAAAAATCAAATATTTTGAATACGTTTTGTCCATCCATCAAGTGACGCAAAATAGACGGCCGAAAGTAGTGAGTTGGTGAGATCTATATATTTAAACATACAAATTCTCGATCCGATCATTTGATCATGATCTAAACATTTAAAACCCTTACAAAACAATTTTTGTTAGGTTTCTAATGTTCTAACTGTTAAACTAACCAACTCACTATTTAGGCCATCCGTTTTTCTTTATTTGATGCATGTGCAAAAAATATTAAAAATATTTGATTTTTTATTTATAAATACTTAAAATAATATAGATCTATGATTGTATTTGAGCTGGAAAAATTTGAGCTCGAACCCTTCAAACAAGAGGAAGTCGTTTGGTTTGATGCACAATCTCTTGGTTAGGAGCAAATAACGCAAAGACCTCAAGCATGAAGATAATTCTACAGAAGGAATTATGACCTTGATGAGCAAATAACAAAGCTCTGATCGAACTTACCACATTCGTGAATTACAACTTGATCAAATTCTAGCACTAATAGAATTTGGCTTGAGCTAGAGAATATCTCAGTTACCGGTTTGGCAAAGAATCCTTGTAGTAGGATTTTCGCTTGGAGTCTGGAACAAAAGATTACTTGGGAGTCTGGAACAAAAGATTAGAGATTCAAATACTTATTACTGTGTAGAATTTGTCTGTTATTTAGTTTCCTTTGGGCGCCAGAGGAGACATTTCGGCGACAAATTTTCATTATATATAGGTATTCTATTGGAATCTTGTCTACACTCCGCACTTGTCTACACACGGATTCATAGCACGTTAAGACTTATGACTGTTAACAAGGGGATTCTGTATCAATGACTACAAAGACATTAATTCCCTTTTAGAAAAGTATCTTTCATCTTGTTTACGCTACGCTTCAAGAGAATCACATTAAGTAAATGCTCACAAAACAGTAACAAAAGAACAACTGCTGATCAAACTCCGCCGCTAATAAAACAGTTACCGAACAGACATCACTTATCACGGTAAATTTAGACTATAGCAACAAAGACAAGACATCCACAAAATTGCACCAGTAACACTTCATAGTTTCAGGAGATTAGCTGGAAAACAGCAAAAATTTAACATACAAATTGCCCTCAGTAGACCATATACAAGTATTGTAAACCATCTTTCTAACCATAAAACCGACCAAAAGAAAGAATTAAATAAAATGATATATCAACAATTACAGGCAATCACTTAATCACCAGGCATTTCGGCTTTCACAAAACAAATCAATAACTCGAAGTTACTCCCTTCCCAAACCCACTCGTGTTAAATTTACAGGTAGCAGCAAAACTCTCATAGCATATCATGATAGATAGCAATATTGCTGGTGTGTCAAAGATAAGCCAGAAGCAAAATACGAGGAGCATTGTTAAATAGTTCGAAACAGAAACACAAATTCCTGAAATATGTAACTCATGAAGCTGTCCATGTTGGTTTCGCAAAATTAAATTTACAGACTCCAATCAATTTATCATCTTTACAAAAGAAACTACCAGCCCTCTAAATCCGTTTCACTCTCGCATTATTTCCAGCCCATGTTCAATAACCTGACAAGTGCCTCGACAAGCATTCGGCTGTTGAGCACTTTCTTTGTTTGCCAACACTTCAAAATGTCCAGGAAAACCGCCTTCCGATATAAAATTCAAAAATCAAACTCCCCTGTAGCCTGAAATAAGAGCTATCAAATAAGTTTTGCAGAAAGGTTCACGACATATATAAAAGAAAACAACGAAATATATAGTGTTACAAGGCTAAGAAGCTTCTAAGAAGAAAGACCAAGTATATGAGCGAGGCATGAAAACTGACTGCTCTAACAGAACGGGAAAAGGAAGAAACAAAGAGGCATACAAAGAAAACATACTGACTCGTAAGAAGTTTACTTCAAGTGCTTAAGCAATCATATATGCCTGCCTCACACATAGTATTGCCGAAAGAGATTGCAAAATTAGTGAAACTTTCCTATGTGATAAAAATAAGCATAACTATGACCAGAAGAGGTAGATTTTCTTGCCATTATCCAATAATTAAACATTTAACATGACTAAGGGTGGCTTGTGAACTGCACTCAGATCAACCACACTGCTAGTTATAATGTATTTGTGACTGAATTTGAGGCTAGTTACTCCATGCACCAGTTTTTCAAATAACAAAATAACGTGACTTGTTTTGGATGGGTAGAAATAATTAAACATGACCACTCTACTTGTTTACAAAAACCATCTCTCATTAAAAACTTATTTGTTCCCACTAAATAATTTTGCGTTACTCATCTCTTAAATTCTTGTCTCTCTTCGAAGATATTACCAAAAGTTAAGCATTCAGAAATATATGATTTTTTTCCAACAGAGATTTACTGTAGCTCAGCTATCTCAATTCAGCAAAGCAAATAATCTTTATTAGTAAATCCTTTAGTGCATTATAGATTAACAGATGGTTCAACCTGCTGAAAACAAATAAGGTTCAGGTCCTGTATTATCATACATTAGGCTTCAGCAGTGGAAATAACAATGTATCATACATTAGGATTCAGCAGTGGAAACAGCGATGTACCCATTCAGTTTAGGAAATGAATCATTATCATATTTCAGACGCTTATATTTATTTCCCAATACTGAGAGTAATCAATTTTGTTATACAACAATAGAGCATTTATAGCAAAATTTCAGAGACGGTTATCAAAGAGAGAATTCAGAAGAAAAATTAGGAGGACCTCCTCACATGAAACACAACCAGGTACTAAGAGTTGGCAATAAAAGAGAAGGACGACCTCCTCACATGAAACACAATCAGGCGATGAGGAAAGAAACCCAATAAGCAACTTTCCCCGAGAAGGAAACGACCAACAGCAATGGCTCTCCAGCATCGTGTAGGCCCTCCTACTCCATCGTTTCTCTTAAGTATCAGGTCCATAACCTTGGAATTTCTTGAGAAAAGAGGGGAGGGGACAGATTCAGGTGGTGTATCAATGATTACAGCATGGAGTGACCATGGACTTCCTTCAGATCTGGCACCTTATTCACACCTCAAATGATGAGGTTATGGTCTTACTTGTTTAGTTTAGACTCTAGGAGGATGTTGTGTTGATCCACCATGAGCATTGCCTAGTGAAATGTCTGCATGAGCTTTACAACGTACTCATGTCATTTCATCCCAAGTTTGGTGGACCGGCCGGCTCGAGTTCGGGGGAAGTGATGGTTCTGATCATGGACGTTGAAATGTCTTGAAAGTTGGAGGGGACTCAAACTGGAGAGTAATTAAGGGAACAGGATATGTTGATATTTTGGTCCCATTATCACACAATGCACACATTCTCCCTCCATGTTTTTCCAGTCACATGGGAGGTCTTCACCAACAAAGTGTAGTAATTTACTCCTTCGCAACACAGCCAGAGGCCGCTATTGCACATTGGGTCACTGTGCTGGAGAGATCATCAATCAAAAAATGAAGAGGCCTGATCTAATGATTGGTTGGATAAGATTCATCATATCCAACTGTTCCATGGATCTCCCGCCATGATGGGTAGGTGAGATTCCACCCGCAAAAGGCTGGTGGGCATTATTTCAAGTTGTATTGTACGCGCATTGATCAATGCTGTGATGATTGATGAAGTAATAGGCTTTAGCTTTTTCTTTTCTATTCCGATACAATGTGAGATCTCACAATTGCTATTAACCCTCCACTATGGATTGTTTCATGTTTTTAATGAAAAATGGGGATGCTTTTGCCTCAATGTTTATCTAAAAAAGAAAGAAAAAAAAGAAAGATGGAGTCAGCAATGTGAATCCTTTTTTCTCCATTCAGCTCTGTAAAAATAGCCACCAATCAACATGTCCTCTCTTACTACCTGATCCATGCTCCTTTGGTCCACCCTAATCCTAGCCACTATGTGATGTGAAACGTGTACCGTGTGTGATGTGAGAGATCAGTGAGAAAATCGATCTTGTTACGTTTCATCAAAATCACGATCTTGGTAGGAATTAATTTAAAATTCTTAATATTAACATTAATTTTAACATTAATTGCATGCGTAGTTGGAATAATCTAATCTCAATAAAACTAATCACAATACCCAGTTATGCGTGGAGTTGTTCTACTTGCAATATCGACAATAGTGAACACAAGTCCAAACAGAATCACACAATCACACAGTATAGTAGACAACAGAAATTACTGATAAAATATTAGAGATAAAACAATACAATTTAACCCAATCAATAATCTAATTTGTAGGATCAGAAATTTATCTACTGAGCCTGTTCTCAGGTTTATATGATCTTGCTTATGCTTTTCCTTATAAATGTTTGTTGTTGCACCACTGATATGTTGTTGAAGCAATTTCTTTACTGATATTGCAGGTTGCCTTGTGCAGGAGTGGCCGAGCGCGCGGGATTGGATTTGGACACGCGTAGGCTGACCTGGACACAAGCTTGACTCTGGCCGTGGCTGTCTAGACACGAGCGGGAACAACAAACCCAATGTTGAAGGCTAGAGCGTGTGTCTGGCTGTTGTTGGTGGCAATGGGATGACGAGACGATGAGGGTCGTGGCGAGACGAGGGAGATGGTGTTGTTGCCCTGTTAACGACAAAGTTGTCGCTGCTTGTTAAGAGCGGAGATTGGTGTGCTGGTGGTGATGCAAGGAAGAGAGGCGGTGGGAAAGTTGGTAAGGAGGGCGGCAGTGGAGAGTGAAGCCGAGCACGAGGAGAAGTTGTTGCCGGCAATTTGGCGTAGGTGAAGGGTGCAGTGGCGGCGGAGAGCGGTGATGGGTTGTTGGCGAGGTTGTGGGTAGTCGGTATGAGGTTGGTGATGGCAGAAGTGTCGTTGCGGTTAATCCAGAGATAGAACAGAGATCAGGTGGGTTTGCTTGTCAAGCACAAAGAGAGAGAGAGAGAGAGAGAGAGAGAGAAGAGTTGACAGTGGTTTGAGCGCTGGCAGCAGGTGAGGGAGAGAAAAAAGAGGAGGAGAAAGAATTTAATAAGCTAGTTTATTTTTATTGGAATGGAAAATGGGTATTAGGTTGTGGGTAAGGTTTCACACCTGAGACCCGAATTGAATGGACTTCACACTCCAAACTATAAACATATTTTCATGTAGAAAAAAATCAATTTAATTCAATAAATTTCATCAATTAATAATTCAATACTATTGCCTATTTATAGGCTTACAAAACTCATAACTTGTCTCCACAACTGATGTGGGACAAAACTCAACTCTAAAATAAATTAAAAAAATACTCTGAATAAGTAAATAGGACTAGACGAAAATAAGAAAATACACACTACTCGAACTTGAACTAAAACTACACAGCCGTGACTCGGCGCATCGATATAGCTCTACGCATAGCCGTGGTTTGACACCTCCTGCGCTGATACATATGCTGATACATTCACCTCGGGCGTGCGAGTGCTTCAATGTCCACATCACTAGGCATCACGCCTAATGGGAGAGATCTCTATTGCACTTGTAGCATTAGTCCATATTGCACTTGTCTGAGCAATTCAAGTAAATCCCATGATTCCCCTCATCTTATTCTCAATTGATGCGGTCTCATAACTTTCAAAGAATATAGCTGAGATCACTATCTTCTTCCTCACATGTTTGCTCTTGTCACCTATCGAAGATTTAGGTTTATTCTTGACTATAATAAGTAAGGTAAAATCTCACGAATTATCGATCTTAAGTGATGGAATTGTTTCTTAATCTAAACTACTTTTATATAAGAAAAATCGTAATAATCATGATTTAAAATCTCGGTACTGGTATCGGTCTCGAGCAATGATTTTTAATATCAATATCTATAATATCGAACATATCAGACATAACAACAATTCAGCCCTAATATTGGGCGATAGCATGGGATTAATATTGTATCTACACCTTCAAATCCAATACGATATTGTCGATATATATCAGAATCGACAGATACTTGAAATCATGTGTTTAATTAAATAGGAAGTTAATATTTTTATTTAATATTCACTATAATGATACCATTGATTATCTTTTGAAAGTTTAGAAGCTATTCAATCTTAGCTTAAAATTATAATTTATTAAATCGTCAAAAATATATTATTATTTTAAATTTTACTAATAGGCTATGTTTTACAATATCTAATCATATTTTAAGTAAAATTTGTGATCCTAAAATTATGATTAATAATTTGATTGTTAATTAGTATGACTTAGGTATATTCATAATGATTACATGTATTAAATATATCGTGTATTAAATATATCGTGATTCTTAAGAAATCTCACCTAAACAAATTAGGTGAGTTGATGAGTTTCCTAATCTACACTTGTTAATTAATAAAAATATAAGAACAAAAAAAATATGATTGTTATTTTTATTATGTTAAACTCATAATTAGTTAGTTTTCTATTATGATTTTTTGTTTGTCTTTATTTTATTAGAAATTTCTATATTATTAGGATCTTACTCATATTATGATTGTATTTGTAATTATTAAATATACTCAAATAAAGTTTCTCATGTTTATGCAGCTCATGGTATTTTACACCAAACTACTTATCCACACACTTCACAGTAGAATGAGAATATTGAAAGCAAATTGAAATACCTCCTAAATGTAACTTGCACCTTATTAATTCACATGCATGTGCAAAAAAAATTTCGGTATGCTTATCATGTAATAAATAAAATGTCCTATTCTGTATTGAATGTAGAATTCATTTTTCTTGTCTGTATCCTGATAAACCTACTTTTTCTATTATTTCTCGAGTGTTTGATTTTACTTGCTTATTCAAAATCTTCAACCTGAATTGAATAAATTAGAACCTAAAGTTATAAAATGTGTCTTTGTTGATTAGTCACGAACTTCGAAAGGTTATAAGTATGTTGATCCTAAACACCATAAGTTTTATACTTTTGCTAATATAACCTTTTTGACTCACTTCCGTATTTTGCTCCTATTGCTTCCTCTCTTATACCTCAGTTTATGCTTAATTTTGGGGATTTGGCAAAAGAATTGTACTCAAACCTAAGCCTTGAGAATTCCTACTTACATCAAAGAGTATCCAAGTAAAAGATTATTGTATAAAAAGCATGGACATCTGCAGATTGAATTTTTTTTCAAATTTGAACTATGCAGGAGATAAAAGAGAGAATCTAATTGTGACTATTACGCTTATTTTGGAGATAATCTGGTTATTTAGAGAAATAAGAAGCAGAATATTGTGTCTCGTTCTAGGCTGAAGCAGAGTAGAGCTATCATTTATACAACTTGTGAAATAATGTGGCTGAAATCCCTGCTGCAGGAACTTAGATTCAGTGTGGATGTTTTGATGCCTATGTATTGTGACAACCAGGTTACTATTTACATAGCTAGTAATTTTGTCTCTCATGAGAGGACCGAGCACATAGGATGGATTGTCATTTTGTTCGTGATGCGGTCTAAGCTAATTTCTACTTTGTTCCCTCTAACTTCTGAGAAGCTCGCAGATATGTTTACAAAATTTATTCCTCCTAGAGTTTTCTTGTACTTATGTAATAACTTGTGTATGATAGATATAAATACTCCAGTTTGAGAGGAGTGTTAAAAACCCTTGATTAATTAATTTCCCATTAGGAGTTGTTGTTTTCATCTTTATTTTATTAAGAGTTTCTATATTGTTATGAGTTCTACCCATATTATGAGTTGTATTTATAATTACCTATAAATAATAAGTGTTAGAGGGAGGAATCATCTACTCTCTCAAATCTTTTTCTCTAAAATTCTGATATATTAGAAATATTTTCAAAGTTCTGAAGGTGTGTACGCGCGCGCGCCCCACAAACATTGTGGAGACCTTGCAACTGATAAAGAAAATTGAGAAAATCAAATGAAAAATTAAAGAAACAAAAACAATCAAGTGTGCAGCTATCGATTTGAATTAGCAAGAAACTCCTTTTAAGTCCATATGTTCATGTCACGCGCACCTTGTTGAAAAGAATATCCCTATTGTTAAGATGCATTATCCCATCCTTAAGAGTGCACTTCCATCTGCTTTTTGTTCGTGTAACCTGTTACAATTGAATGTGAGAAGATGTGGAAGAGAAAGCAATCATATTTATTACAATAACATTTACAGCAAACTTACTTTTTCAAACTGAGCCAAAACTAAATGTTGTGTCTGTGGTTCTTCCTCTCCTTGCTCAAGCTCATCCAAATCATCCTCATCGTCATCGTCTTCATTCAAGGGAGGTTCATCATCATCTAAAGCTTCACTTTTAGTAGGCTTTGGTGTACCAACAAGAGAAGGGGTAGCAGCCTGAAGTTCCACTGATGAATAAAAAAATAACAAATCAAGCAAATCAGGATATCCAAGCTTATATGATGGTAATAAACCACACAGAATATACAGTATACTAAAGAACATTCTACCGTGGTCTGCCGGCGTATTGACTGTATTATTATAGTCTTCAGTGGCAACTCCTTCATAAGGAAACAGCTTCAGAAAGGAAACGAAACATTGGTTAAAAGCAAGGAAGATAATAAGGGCATTATGAAATAATAACCTATTATGGGAAAATACATTATCGTATTCATCATGGATCCCATCCTGCTGCGGAAGCATTGGACCAGCTTTTGCTTCTTTACCAGAATGTGCCACTGCTATTGCAATTTCTCGAACATTCAAACTTGAATTTTGAACTTCATTTACCTGAAATAAGAGGAAGGAAAAATCAATTAGATGCTTACATCATAGAGACTAAAACAACAGAATGAACAATAGGAAGATTTCAGTATGTATCTGAAGTTATAAAAGAAATCAAACCCCCAATGTTTTTTCCATGGGTTTTGTCATTTATAGCCTCAAATCTGATAAATATTCAGACATTGTATCGATGTCATTAAGTATGGTGTACATATTATTATTATTAACAAATGATCACAGTAAAGCAGTTGCTCACTTAACATAACAAGCTCGTAATGCAGCAGGATATAGTGGTTTGACATTCCATGAATATTTGAAATATCGCCGGATACCCATACTTATCCCAGATAGTGATTTTGCTCCTACGACCGGATATGACACAGACAATATCGATACCAATACCAAGACAATACTGATAGTGATATTGCCGATACGACTAAGATGAAACAGCCGATGTTGCCAAATTTACTACCAAAAAACCTAAAGCTTTGATACCAATTCCAATACCAATCTTGAGATTACAAACCTTGCTTCCATGTATCGAGTCTCCAGCCAAGTGATACATGTGTGAGTGTCCATATCTATATCTATCCCCACCGGGTGCGTCCACACACACATTTTCAGAGTGGAGGATGAAAGAACTCAAGACCAATCAGTGCACATTAAAACTATTACAAGAAAACATTTATACCTGGACTTTTATAGGGTGCAGGAAAGAAACCTGAAATATCTGACATTTGAAGGCATCTTACTGATATTTTTAGGTTAAAATTAAATGCAGGAACCCCCATCTTATGTTGACCAGGAACTCCATACACTAATAAGATTTTCAACCATAGACGTGTGTTGATAAACAAAACACTATCATAATTACTATTTTAAACAAAAAAGAGATTACCAAATATTCAAAATGATGAAATAGTAATGAGAAAAGAAAATGGACAACTATTCAAAATCAAATTAAAGGATTATGGAGCAATTGGGATGTGAAACATTCACAGAGAACAGAAATAGATGGTTGATTACAATTGAATAGAGGATTAGAACATGAAACTACCAATTGTATGAAGGGGAATCCAAAGGGTTAAAAACTGCAGTAACAAAGCATCTGAAAAGAGAGACAGTGAATAACAAATGAAGCTGTCCCTAGACTTCTTGATTTTCAAGTTTTTGTAGTTGCATGTGGTGCCTCATGCACATGTACAGAAGTCTTGTCTCGAGAGGGGCATCCAATTTCTTGGTCTAGTGAGAAGAGTATTGTTAACTACTAAACATATGCATGCACCAGTTGCATGGTTAATGCTAACGTAAAGGACCTGCACCATATATCATGAACTGTCAGGAAGAGAGTGTGGGAAGATGGTGCAACTAGTTGGATCTCTTGCCAGAGAATTTTATTCACTACTTTCTGTCAGGAAGTATATATATGGACAGCAGAACCACTTGAATGCCTCAACATGACCAGTTTCTACTTCACCTACTCAACCATTTGAAGTATCTAACAAAGCTTTCAAGGATTCCACAAATTTTACCTTAAGCGTCATTACCATCTTTTATCCTTCTTTTTTATAGGGGAGAAACAGGGACTCAGACTCAAAACCCCCATTTCATGAAATTAAGATAGTAAAAGAGTTACAGGAACATACAAGCCAGTAAGAAAGCAAGAGTACAGCAACATGTCTGGTTTCTAGTGAAGTGGAAAGAGAGGAAATAGAGGTATATTAAATGAACAAGAAATAGAGGTCATATAAGAAAAAAAAATAGAGGTCATATAAGATGGACAGGTCTCAGCTCATAACGAAGGATATCAAAGGTCTCTCATCAAGTGGAAATGATGGCCACTATCAAGTTGTCCGTAGACTAATCAGGAGGAGCTGAAAATGCTTAACCCGGAGGTCCACTGACATTCGGTTCACTAGACATTCCAGAGCCATTCATTGAGCAGAGCTTGGCATCCTGAAGGTTGGCACAAGGCGCCAAAAACACAGCAATCTTCTATGTACATGGCAGGAGGTTAGATACAACGATCTCACATTTTGCTCCATTATGTAATAGTTAGCAACTTAGCATTTTGTCTAATTGTTTTTACACTATTTTTTTATTTACGTTCGGATTTGAGATTACCGGCAATACAGATCTGTTACTTCTTTCTTTTTTTGCAACTTAAATCAGCAGGAATTTTTTTTATAAATTTTTAAGTTGATATATGGGAACATCTTGATTCCGGAATGAAGGCAAAGTGAAATATTATGAAAGACAAATCAACATATCATAGATGATAAAATATGTATTTATTTGTCTCAAGGGTTTTCTCTTCAAGTTTCGCATGCCCAGTTTTATAAAGATCCGGAGACTGGTCAGCAAACTTTAGAAAATCAAGAAATTTAAAAAATATTGCTGGCATTAGGATTCCCCCCACCCCCCCCCCCCCCCCCCCCCTCCCCGGATGAGGCCAAGAAATTTCTCCAAAGTTAGTGCAATGACTATGGAGAGAAAGATATTTTGTGTTTTCTCTCTCCAAGATCCGTCTCCTAACTTCTATATCTCCTCTTGACCCTAAGAACCTTCCATAAATCCTCCAACAAAAACAAGCAACAGCTTTTCAGACCTGAGAATCATGCATAGATCTCATAACTAAAAGAATACACATACACTATCAAACCCATCATTATCCAATAAATGGAAACACACCAATCAACTGGTGGAAAACCCTGATGAACATAGAAGGAAAAAACACGACACACTCACACAGAATCAACCAATTTGATATACCACCTATGTTGCATAGACACGACACACTCACACAGAAAATTCTAAAGCATAAGCATGACACACGTGTCAAATGTACGTGTCCAATACGACAAGGCTTTATAATGGGAGTGTTTATGCTGCATTAGATAGCATTTCTGTTTCCAGGTAATAGAATAATTATATTTGATTTATGCCATTCTTATATTTTTTGTCCTAAATTGCGAGAATAGGGTTTTGGCTTTTTGCCTAGTAATTTTGATAAATTCTAGTCCTGCACACCTTCCACCACATGGCCCAACCTTTCTCTACGAAAAAAAATAAAACCGAAGGTGTCACTTCATAGTTCATGATTCGCAAGAAAATCACATACTTAATTTGCGCTTAACCACTTATCAATAACAAATCAAGCTTGTTTGTGTGAGGGCTGTGTGTGTGTGTCAAGGGACTAGAGGGAGGAGGAGACTCTCTTCATGATACATATGTTAAATTATGAGTAAATATAAAGTGTATAGTCTTTATGCATAAACCTCTCTACAAGAATTATACACAATTTTGCATATAACCGGTGTTCTAAGTAGCAGACATAGCGGCTATATTAGCCGGAAAAATTTATTGATAATGGGAATATACCGGAGATATATCGGGGATATTTTTAAAAGTCAAATGTCAAAATCAGATTGTAAATGTACATATCTTTTTGTCATAAATCGCATCTCAATAACACAATACTGTATAATCATATAAAGCTACATAAAATATCATTTTTACAAGTTTAAGATATACTTGTCTCGACAACTTGCATTAAGCCTATGAATCCATAATTACTATCCAAGTGTAGAATCTTCACAAATGTCACATTGTTACATCTCTCGAATCACCCAAATATCTAACCTAGAAATTGAGTGTAAAATGTTATAAACGCCGAAATTGCAGCGATATATCGGGTTCAAGCTGATTTATCGACGATTTTGGGTGAAAACGCTATATCAGCTTGGATGTGCCAAATCGTTGCGTCTAGGTGCCGTAAATGCAACAGCGGTGCTATATTGAGGATATTAGAACAGTGCATATTACCTATGAAAAACATTAATTTTAAAAATTGTAAATTGTTTCACGTACATATGCATGAGTCGCAAATTTAGTAGTTACATTAGTAGAAGATATCAATGTTTTGAATGCAAACCTTTTTCTTCTATGATAATATGAAAAAAACTAGACATTATTGCCATAATGGAGCAACTAGGGATTGATGCCTATGGAAAGCTTGTACCAATAGGTATGAAAACAAATACTAAATACTAATAACAGGAGTGGAATGGGAAAGATGGGAAAATATGTCTCCTTAAAAGCCTACATCCACACCATGCACTTGTTATTAACTTTTAAACTTAGCTAGAGAGTAACAAATAGGAGAATAATCTCTAATTTGGGAAGACATCAAGATCATATAAGAAAAGGCTCAAGCACCTCTGGCAGAAAGAACTCTAACATTATGTCTCCACTTCCATCATGCTGTGGCAAATAAGTTCCAGAAGTTAACTGAGAAGGATATTCATCCCGCTTGCGTTTTCCAGATGACATTATGAAGAAGTCCTGTATATATAAACCCCAGAATCTGATAATCATATATAAACCCCAGAATATCAGCTTTGCTAACTGTTCAAAAAGAAATTGTGTTCTTGAAAAAATGGCAATACATTTTTGAGATCAAAAGGGCAGCTCACAGAACCCTAGCAGAAAACAAGAAGCATAACTGGAGTCGATAATTAGTTTATACTTTATAGAAATGGAAAAGAAATGTTTCTATTTAATCTATAAAAGAAAAGCAACTAACTTCTATTTTTTTTGAGGTACAAAACAAAATCCTGACCTTGCAAGACCAACCCTAAGGTTCTATAACTTTAAACAATATATAGGAAGCAACATGACAAGAAATGCTCAAAAGAAAGGGTCACCGGAGTTAAAGGTTGATGAGAAGCTCCTCTCTCCACCTCATCGCGACCTTCTTCATAGGCTATACAATGAACACCATCAGAGCAATCTCATCATCCATCTTATTTACTTCATATATGTTCTGATTTATAATGTTCTTATTAAGCATTAAAAGTACCAATATCACATTTACCATATGTCATCTATCAATACTTACCCACATTAACATCAACATCCAGAGGCCTTTGATTCATCCAAGGAGAAGGTGCTTGCTGCACATAAAAGGGGAAAAAAACAGAGGACGATGTCAAGAAAATTTCATAGCATAAAAAACACATTTTCTTATGCAATTTAATATGTTTAATGCACCAATTTAAGCCAAATTAAATAGCCAGAAATATGATACCATGTAAGGACTAGGCCTTCCCACTTTGGTATCAATATCGTTCCTCATATCGTTCACCGGAGTGAAATCAGGTGTCACGGTTGGGGTATTGTAATCCACCGACCGTGGTATCGGAGTCTGCGGCAGGGGTGTCTGCATTGGGGTCTGTAGTGGAGTCTTTAAAACAAGAAACGAACAATTTAGGGCATCATCTTAGTATCGGGTAAGAAAACTTTCCCTTTTGGGGGTAAAATTCACAATTTAGGCCAAAGAGAGCTCACCGGAGGGAACAGCATCTCGGCCGTCGGGGTCTCGTACTCCTCAATCGGCCCCTCGTACGGCACGTTCAGATCGTGAACCGGAGGGATGGCCCCGCAGCAGGCCTCTGAATCTGTTGCCTCACAATATTCCCCGATATCACGCCAGATTGCATCATCTTGGTCTCCCATAACTACAAATTTCCCCCGGTTTTTTATCAAACCCATCAAAACCCTAGAAACAGAAAAGATCATGCCAAATCAAGGGTTCACGAAGGAAACTACCGCTTGAAGCTCGCTCAGCACGTTCTCGCCGGCGCCAGAACTGATGAACTCGCCGCGGACCTTGTCGATGACGTCGTCTATCACGTTGATGTAAACGCTGGAGACGTTGCTCGCCATTGGTTAACGATCGAGCGATCTTCCTCTTAGGCCCAGAGCATGTGCGTAGATTTATAGGGTTTCGAACTCAGAGCAGAGAGAGAGAGAGAGAGAGAGAGAGAGAATGGAGAGCGAAGAGAGAAAGAGAGGGAGGGAGAAGGATTAAGGGGAGAATATAAATAGGTTTTGGATCCGAGAAGGGGAGTGGGTGCACGTGGCGTGATCTGGGGAGGGCACTGGAAAGGACGGCGGTTGATTGGGATAACGACAAGGGCCAAGGGGGCTAGAGCCTAGAGAGAGGCCCAGAAGTTCTCCAAAGATCCAAATTGTTCTGTGGAGTTTTTGCATTAATGACCTTAAGAATAAACATATTACTGAATTTACACCAACAAATTGATAACTTACAACATATCCCACTTAAGTTTTGGGAAATATGCAACTCAGAAAGGCCCAAAAAAGAAAAAGAAAGAAAAAAAAAGTTTATCTACTTTTACTTATTTTTCAAAACATTCAAGCTTTAGACTAATCACTTCACTCGCGTTTTTGAGAAAGAATCATTTCTATCTTGAAGCACCTCAAAAGAAAGCTAGAAAAGTAATCTTCATTTGATAATTGCCTTACTGAACCGGGACGGGTTGATATTTCTATATATCTATTATCGAGTATAAAAAATCATTAAAAATAGCCAAAGTAAAAGTAGAATGACAAATAAGGAAAAAACAATATGAGGATGTTTTTATTTTAAAATTAAGTTATGTAAAAAAAACTTGTGTCAAATTTGTATTTAGGACATAGAAACTTGTTCATTGTTTTGAATATGAATGCAATTATTTAAGATCTTAAAGGGTGTAATGTATATCGTATATGCATGCTCTTATAAATTCTCTAAGTTATAAGAGTCCTATTAAAAATATGAACCGTTTAGAAAAGCCCTTAAGAAACTGGATTGTGTTAACATTGTTTAGTAACCAGGGGCCACCCATTAAAAATTTGTTGGGCCAAATAGTTTTGAGTTTACCAGGCCCAAGTATTTTTGAATGAGGAGTCACCTATAAATTATAATCCTATTGACTTGCAAATTATTGGAGAGCCGAAGAAATCAATGTTTTTATGAATAATTAAGCAGTTGAATTTTATGGCATGGGTTGTATGACCATGTGAATGGAGGGAAGCATTGACCATAAGTTTCATTATTATGAAGCTATATTCAACAAAATCCACCATTTTAATATTAAGAAGATTAAAAAAATATCTCTCCATAATGATATTAAGACTTATATGTGAAATAATTGTTTAATTTTGTGGATAGGTTCTTTTCAATAAGCATGCCATGTGCTGCATATTGAGCACATGAATTGGTTAGCTGAGTTGACCAAAAAGTTTGATATTTTAAGAGACTATAGCTAGATAAATGCATGCCCAATTTTGTATTCAGAGAATTGACACATACATTAAAGAAAACAATGCAATTTTCTTGTAAATTGATAAAGAAAATTTACAAGAAAATTAGCCGGCACACAACATAGGTGTCATAGGATTGGATTGGAATTTTCCATTTAAACGTCTATAACTCTATCTTGTCTGATGTTTTTTTTATTATTATTATTATTTAAGATTAAACGATAAGCCTGAAAAAACACCCTCGTGTTTTATTAATAAGATTTTTTTTATAAAAACATCAATCCCGAAGATATAAAATAATAAGTTTTATGTGAAGGTATTTGTTTGGGTGAAAATGAAATTAGCAATTTAGCAAGGTGCCACGTCACACACGAATGATCCATTTCTAAGCCCTCCCGGCAATCAAACAAAATATTTAGAGGAAAAAAGGAAACAGGTTTCGAGTTTTATTTTTCTTATTTAGAAACCCAATTTTGACCAGTGTTTCACTTTATCGGATTAGATTCTAACATTTTTTTTTTTTTTTTTTCAACTTGAAGTAAATCTTATATCATCTTTTCTCATTTATTTTCCTTGCAACCAGACAGCTTCTCTTCTACAAAGTTATTCTAATAAATAAGCCTAAATACATGCATGCAAATTATGGCCTAGGATCAATGCATTGAACATCCCAAGGGGACCTGGCGCAACTTTATGCTTAAAGCCGAAGCCATAGCTGTTGGGTTTTTTTGAATTAAAATAAAAGAAAAAGTTTTCATTTTAAATTTTATTCTATCAAGTCAACTTTGAACAAGTCTCAGAATCTAAATTAGTTGAGAAAATATCTCACTGTTTGGATTTTCTATTTGAGTTGTTATAACAACTTGGGTTTTAAGGTTATAAATAGACCCCTCACTCCAATAGCAAGACACACAACTCATTTTCACTTTTTCATCTTAAAACAAAACCTGAAAACTACTCTTTGTGAGAATAGCTTCAGTGTTTAAAAGAATTTTATCTTCATTTTTCTGGTCAACTCTTCATTTGAGCAGAGACTCTGCCTACCGTCCTGAGCTGAGTTCTGGTGTATACGGGGGATACTTTACTGCTAGGAGATAAGGTCGATTCAACGTCGATAAGGATACCGGCTTTTGATCCTTTAGGGCAGCGACATCACGACTGTATTCCTCAGGCCAGATTCTTTTTATTTTATTTTTAATTATAATTGTTGTTACATACTAGAATAATTGTTATTTTATCTTAATTTAATTTGTAAAGATATTGCATGTTTTAAAAAATAGTATAAAAATTCTAACAATAGAAATGTCCTTACCCAACCCTAAACCCCTCCCTCTTTGTTTTTGGCCATAAATTGCCAAGCAAATGAACCCAAATTGATCTCCAAGAGCCAGCCATGGTGGGGATTGGGTCTTCATACGGTGCATGCAAGTTCTTGAGTAGAAAATGCGAGGACGTCTGCATATTTGCGCCCTGCTTCGGTTACGTTCAGGCCGAAGTCCATTTCGTGGCGATGCATAAGGTATTGTTCGCAGATGTGAAATCAAGAATAAATTTTGAAGTGAGTTGTAATCTTTTATAACATATGCTTACGCAATATATAAATTTATCAAAAGAATAAAAAAAATATTCTCTATTAAAATTAGGGGCAGAATCAATGAATAAATTTGTTAAAAGAAAACCAAAATAGTAGGGAATTTAAGGCAATATATGAAAAAATGGAGCGGGTTGTTCATGCCTGACTGTTCGGGGCAGCAACGTCTCCAAGGCTCCTCTCTCACTTGCTGGCGTGCAACCGAAGCGCAGCTGTCATCATCGTCTCTTACGAGGCGCAGCCTGTATTTCGAGATCCGTTTAGGGGTTGTGTGTCTCACATACTAACACTACAGCAACATGGGCCCTCATTCAATCAAGGGCTTGGCCAGCGACATGGACCACTCAGCCCAGGGAAAAAACTCAAAGTTTTGGGTAGTTTGGAAAATGGGCTTTGCAGCCCACTTGCTGAAGCTAAAGCCTATTGTTCTGATGGATTTTTGGTGAGCCAAATTCTTCAGTTCTTCAGTGACCTGTTGGAGGTTATGTGGACTCCACTGAGCTCCTCCGACGACCATTTGTTGCTCCGTCGACAGAGGTTGAAATGTCTGAGGCTTTTAAACAGTACATATCTGCTTCTCCCCTGATTACTTGCGCTTGTGCATCTCTTTGCAATTTCTGCAATTCTCCTCAACCAAAATGTGATATCGCCTACGACGTCTCAATCAAATAACTGTTGAAGAAGAAAGACAAGAAGGTTGTGGACCGGTTAAAGTGCCAAGGGCCACATTACGAAGCTTGCTGCTAAGAAATCAACTCTCGAAGAAGAATAAGAAAGGAACTTTTCAGAACAGCTTTTCATTGCTCTCCTTACTCTATCACGTGAATGTCAATTATGATGAGCTATCTGAAAATGACTTTACAGTTTTTAAAGAGCTAGGTGTTGCTCTTGTTGGTGTAACTTGAGCTTCTTTTTTGTTTTTCCTTTTGTTATGGCTTCGGGCCTTCTACTCGGGTGAAAAAAAAAAGGTATACACTCATATGCCATCACATGAAAACTAATTGCGCGTACATATAGCTATGTGAGCTTAGTTGTGTCTTAGGGTTTCCGGTCTTCAGGAGGATGTTGAGGCTCTCACAGCACAGATGGATCCTAGCTCCCGGTGCTGAGTTCGGTGTGATCAGCCCTCGAGCGATGGCGTTGGAACGATTCCGGGCAGCGGTGATGAGTTCTGGCTGCAGCCAGCGTACAAGGAGGCGACTGATCGGTTGGAGGTTTGCTTGTTCAGTGATGAGCCAATTCATGGGAAGAGATGGCCATATATATGCCAGTGGTCTGAAGCAAGGCATTACTGCTACTTACAAATTATGACCCCCTTGAGAGAGATGCGTGTGAGGGAACTCGTTTCATTTCGTCAATATATGTTGTCTAATAATACATACTTATTGGAGGATTCAAACTAAAACTCTCATAAATATTATAAAAGTAGCCAATCTTCGTAGCTAAAGTAATAATATGAGACGATGTTTCAAAGAAAAACATTAGATTACTTTCTGATAAGTTTAAATATTATAGAACTTTAATATCTTTCTAAATGCGAGATAATTACAAAAAAAAGCTTGAGTACGTGACACAATTCTCTTTAAGAGAGTTTGTATTACAGTGGTAGAAATGACTCATACCTTTATTATGTTGGATGTGTCTTGAGTTGGAGGGAAAACTTGAGTTTCTCTCTATTTTTGCATTTGAGTTTAGTCCCACATGGGATAGGAGATGGGAGGTTAGTTAGTATATATACCAACTCCTCCCATGCCTATTTTTATGAGTGTTGGGCCATGGGCCACATCCCCACACGCGCGCCCACGCGCTGAACCGGGCCGAGCCGGGTGCCGCGCGCCCCACGACCTGCGGATAGGGGTGGCAGACGGGTCGCGACCCCCAGACCCGACCCGACCCCGGAGTTAAGCGGGGTCTGGGTTTGGGCTAATTAGGTTTGGGGTCATAATCGGGTCGACCCATCTAACCCGATTTTAAATGGGTCGGGTCGACCTGAACCCGCCAGACCCGCTTGACCCGCCAGACCCAATTATTCTCTCTCCTCCTCGTCCTCCTCCCCTCCGATCTCCTCTACCGCCTCCTTCCTTCACCTAAATTAAATTGTCAAATATGCGTTAGCCCAATTTTGAACCTATGACTTCTAGTGTATGAGTTTAGTGTGATGACCAACCATATCACCAAACAATATTTAGTAATATATGTAAAAATTATATTTAAGGCTTAATAATCGGGTCAAATGAGTCGGGTCGGGTCGACTCGATTAGTCTGGATGGGTTTGGGTCTGAATTTTTGAGCCGTATAATAATCGGGTCGGGTCGGTCTGGGTTTGGGCTAATTAGGTTTGGGTCGTAATCGGGTCGACCCATCTGACCCGATTATTAAATGGGTCGGGTCGACCTAAACCCGCCAGACCCGCTATACCCATTATTCTCTTTCCTCCTCATCCTCCTCCCCTCCGATCTCCTCCACCGCAGCCCAATTTTGAACCTGTGACCTCTAGTGTATGAGTTTAGTGTGATCACCAACCATATCACCAAACAATATTTAGTAATATAGTGTAAAGAAATTATATTTAAGGCTTAATAATCGGTCAAATGGGTCTGGTCGGGTCGACCCGATTAAGTCTGGGTCGGGTCTGGGTCTGAATTTTTGAGCCGTATAATAATCGGGTCGGGTCGACCCGACCCGATTATTATACGGGTCGAGCAGTAATTGGGTCGGGTCGACCCGACCCCGATCCAATTGCCACCCCTATCTGCGGACACGAATGCAGTTCGATTCAGGGGCTTGTTGGACCTGCTATATTTTTTTTCGGTAGAGTTGGACCCGTTCAAGAGAACCGGATCTACACGTTGCAACCACTCGCGCATGATCACAGATTCTTTCGGGCTGTTACAAACGGAAAGATCTGCAGACGGTTATAAATACCCTATCTCTGCACGTATCTTTTACAAGAAATAGAAATCGATCTACCTCTTTCTCTCACAAATTTCTTACAAACATTCTGCTAAAAATAACTGTGTTCTTGCGATCGCGTTTTTGGTGCTTTCTCAACGCTGTTTTCAATTACGGGCAACAAATCTCCGTCTGAGCAGAGAGGCCTGACTCATCATCCTGAGTTGGGTGTTGGTGTACTACCGGGAGAGTTTTTACCGCTATGAGAGGAGGTTAGTTTTAAGGTCCGGGCGAGGGACTGGCCATCTTTCTTCTAGGGCAGTGCGTCTGCACGACTACGTCACCCCAGGTCAGCCTTTTCTTTTCTTTTAATTTTGTATTTTAGTTGCATGCTTAGGACAAGTAGTTCATTACTCTGAAAGATCTATATTTGTTGCATGTTTTAATCCATTAAATATTCTACATATTAGGAATCAGATCCTCTCCACTCGCAATCAAACCACTAGAGAATTATGTATAATTATGCAATCCATGGTCAAAAGGAAGCAACCTACTGTGGATCTCCTGTTTTTTTTTTTTAATCAATCAGGGATTGGTTTGTATGCTAATATTTGACTCTTCAGCATTGATATTTATTGGTTCGCTAATGAAATAGAACATAATTTTCTCTCTCTTTTTTTTTCACTGAGGATTGCAATTCGCCCATTCGCCCAAAATTAAATTTCTTAGTGATAGTTATGTGTGTGCTTTAATCTGGATGACGTT